>RJWT010021377.1:0-17604 GCA_004365215.1 Cuniculus paca | reverse complement strand
ACAGTGTCCCCATAAAATTATACCCCTCACGAGGCTGTAGCCACATGAGTTTGCATGCGTAGGCCTCTATGATGTTCGCACAACAAAATCACCTAGTGAGGCAGTTCTTACAGGGTTCCCTTTTATACAGCGATGCGTGACTCTGTGTGAGTGTGAGTGTGTGAATGTGTGTGTGCGCTCATGTGTGTGTCCTCACCCAATTAAAGTTAACAAGCTGCTCTTCTGAGCAGAGATATGGATGGTGTAGGTGTGAGGGGAGACGTGCATGGCTTGCTCCAAAACGAGGGTGTCTGACCTCAATTCTGAAGGTCTAAAACCTTAAATAGGAAAAATTACTTTTTTTAATTTTCACTAATCTTTAGTTGAAATTTAGTATTTCTTTCAATTAAGAGTGTGGGCAACTGCTGGGTGAGCTGGCACATGCCACCTACTCAGGAGACTGAGAGGCATGAGGGTCACAAGTACAAGCCCAACCTGGGCAACATGGTGAGACTCTGTCTCAAAATAAAGTGAAAAAGGGCTGGGGATTTAGCTCAGTGGCTCAAGCGCTTGCCTAGGAAGCGTGAGGTTGTGAGTTCGATCCCTGGTACCAAAAAAAACAAAAAAAAACAAAAACCAGAGAGACAGAGAGAGAGCATGCTGGAGATGTAGTTCAGCATTCCCTGGATTCAACCCCCAGTAATGCCAAAAAATAAATAAATAAATAAAAATAAATAAATATAAAAAATCGTGAAACTTTGTCACCAACTAAAATCACATTGTGACATCTTACATATGCCATTTGTGCACATCAGCATTGCAGTGGTGCTTGTCACCATTTAAAAACGATGGCAGGAATGAGACATGTTGCTAAATTACATATGATTAAAGTTCTCCTGTCTACAGACATGTGCTCAGCATAGCTGGGTAACTTCATCTGGGAGTGATTCTTTCACCTGAATGTTGTCTTGATTACACCAAAAAGATGGATTGCAAAGGGAACCAACCACACTAAAATATAATCATCAAAGTATTTTTAAAATTTGATGACTCGAATATCTCTGTTGCTTCCTGGTATCCCCATTTGTACAACTATTAACTTCCTTAAAAACAGACAACTGAGCCCAGGAACACATTTTGGAACTCCTTAAAAAACTATTGTTTCTTGATGAGGAACTCAAAATATAAATAAAGACCAAAATAAAAGCTAGATAATAGGAGGCAGGGAGATAGACCTTTCTCATATGAGAAGCAGACCAAGAGATGACGGGAGAAGGCGGGGGAAGGGAAAGGGGATGGAAAAAGACTAAAGATGTGTTATGGACAAACACCAACACCTCGCAAGGAATTCAATCATCAGGTACTGCAAACGTGTGCTAGTAGAAAAAAATAAAAGCTATTGTGTTTTGATGACATCCAAGTTGAATCATGAACTTGCAAATCTTTTCTTTCTCACATATGCACAGTATAGAAGGTACTTCCCTAGCCAAAGATGAACCTATTCGTCCTAGGAAAAAAACCCTTATTACAGTAATAGTTTAACTGTAAATACCTTGGAGAATTCTGATTCTTGGCTTATAAAGCAAGCTATGGAAGCATCATGTCATTTGCAATATATCTTTGAAAACTGGGATTTTCAACACTTGTCACCACAAAAAGAAAAAATCAAAATTAGCTTGATGTTACCCACAATCCACACATGGCGTTTTCAAAGATTCTCTTCCCTTCATAATTTAATGTCTTATTCCAGTAAAGTCAGTTTTCACACGGATGGCTTTAAAACAATAAAATGGGGGCTAGGGATTTAGCTCAGTAGCACAAGTGCCTGCCTGGCAAGCACGAGGTTGTGAGTTCGATCCCCAGCACCACAAAAAAAAAATAGATAAATAAAAATTAAACAATAAAATGTAACTAACTTGCCTGTTTTTAAAATGGCTTTGTTATGGATGTGCTAATATTGTCTCACAACTTTTACTGTAAAAATATTTTGATAACTATATTTCAGTATAATTGGTTTTCTTTGCAATCTCTGTACGTTGGACACTTAAATATTGCATTCAGACGACATGTAAAACTGGGTAAATCTGAGCAAGCTCTCTGGATGGTACCAATGTCAATTCGCTGGTTTTCATATTGTACTGTACATAGGTGTATGAAATGTTACCATTGGGAAAAACTGCCTGAAGGCACGTGCAGGTATGATTTCACAAGCATCCTTCCGAGGAGTCTCTGGGCTTCAGCAGATTGCCAAAGGAGTTCCCAGCGAAAGTAAGGAGAGCATTCAAATACATTCATTTCCCTCTTTGTGAGTGGCGCAGGTGCTGGACCCCGGGAAAGGTGCACAAACCCGCCCCATTGCGGACCCCAGAAGCCCTGGTACACATGTGGGAGTACTCACTGGAACCTGATGGTCGCCTGCTCTAGATAGTAGATGTCAAAGAGCCAGCGAAAAAAGACGTCCAAACTAGAGGCAAGCACAAGGCCAGTCCTTTCGTTAATGAAATGTGAGCCAAGGCCTAGGTCCAGTTCCTCTTTGCCTGGCTCCCCTTCAATCCTCTCTAGTTCAAATTCAAGCCGGTCCAACCACAACTCCCCATTTCCTTTCTTCCTGCTGGCCACTTCTGCACCTGACCCTTTGGCCTGCCAGTGCAAGACCACCATCCTCAGCAAACCTGTATCAGTCATTTCCCCCCCAGGGTTTTCTCTCTCTTCGAGTTTCTATTGAATGTTGGCTGTGTTTGTTCCCCTCTGACTGTCAGCCAGCTAGGGCAAGGTCACGGCCAATCCCGAGTCCGCACAATGGCGGCTCAAGCTGTGCCATGACAGGCACAGGACTGTCATTTGAGGAATGGACCTGCAGCAACCACAGGAAGGACTGTGGAATCCCAAAGAGGATGATCCAACTCTAGGGTGAGCCTGGCTGAAAGACACCCAGGATCAGTAGGAGTGAGGTACCTGGTCAGTCCCATGGAGGGCAGAATGACCACCATGAACACGAGAAAGATGTAGCACTTGTGCACTATGATCAGATTCTGACTGGATCTGGAAGGAAGTGGAGAGAGGAGATCATCAGGGTGTGAGATGGGGCGGGAAGCAAGCTGGACTGGGGAAGTGGCTCACCGGTGCCCTCTCCACGGGGCACCGTGAGCTGTGCAGTATCTGGAAGCAGCAGGTGATCAGCTAGTGATGGCTGCCCTGGGCACAGGAAGGGGAGGAAGGGCACACATGTGTCATATATGGGATATTGCTCTATCCAAGGGACATTACCCGTGATACATGGAATCCCTAAAGAGTCCCAATGATCAATACAAGCCTTGCTCTTGGCCAGGGGAAAGGCCAGTAAGGATTTTTTTCTTTTCTTTTTTTTCTTTTTGAGACGGAGTCTCGATATGCAGTTCAGGCTGGCCTTGAGCTCACTTTGTAGTCCAGGCTGGTCTCAAATTTGCAGCAATCCTCCTGTCTCAGCCTCCTGAGTGCTGGGATTACAGGCATGCACCACCACACCTGGCTAGGATTTCTGATAGGACAGCCCTTGTGGTTTTTTGCCTTGTAGAATGGTAGGAACTTTCAGTGCAGGAAATGACTTTTGAGATCCATGCAGCCTTCACACCAAAACAGTGTCATTGCTTGGGATACGGAAAATATTTTCTACCCTCTTAGCTGCCACCACAGCAGTATTAGGGATAAAGAATGAAAAATCTCATTGTCTAGAACATTGGCACTGTGTGCTGACAGTTTGTACTTTGAGTATACAGCTCCTGTGCTCTGGCCATAGCTGCTTACCCGACTGTCTGCAAGCAAGTCCTTTTATCTGTGCGCCCTGCCTGGAATTCTTGGCACTGCCTAGCCCATGCCTACAGCTCCAGGCTATCAGTAGATAGCTGGGGGATGAGGGAGCACCCCAAGAAGGGCTTGACTGTGGACCCACTCCCTTTAGATTAGAGCCCCGATCTGCAAGGCTAGAGTCCTGGAAACCCAGCACTTCACTTTTACAGAAAGAAAACACCTACTTGGGCCAGGGATATAGCTCAGTGGCACAAGCACCTGCCTGGCAAGCATGAGGTTCTGAGTTCAATCCCTGGTACCAAAAAAAGAAAAAAAAAAAAAGGAAAGAAAAAAAAGAAAACACCTGCTGGTCTTTGAGTGATGGGTTCAGGTATCAAAAGAATCTCTTAGCAGTTCTAATCGTTAGGCCAGTCGGAGGCCCAAGTGTCAGGCTGGTAGGAGATAGGGAAAGGGTGGGGTGGGGGGGGAGCTGGGGAAAACAGCAGGGCTAGCAGAGGAGGACCCCAGCTCACCTGGTCCAGTGGGCCTCAAGAAAGGCAGAGAAGAAGACTATCAGAGGCAGGATCACTGTGAAGGCCCAGAGCAGCAGGGAGGGGAAGAACTGGGTCACGATCGGGCTCTGCAGGGGCAGATGGGGGTGGGGGGCAGGAGGCAGGAGAGACTTCAGTGCAAGAGGCCCCTTCCTCTGGCAGCCCGCCCTGGTTTCTCCCCTACCCCTGCCTCTCCACCTCCAGCTCAGACTGAGCAGGCCGGCTGCTCCTGAGAGAGTGAGCCCAGACTTTCCTGGGTGCCTTCCTGGTCAGGAGTCCACTTGGTTGGAGAGAAGAGGCTGACACTCTAAGGTCAAGTAGAGTCCTCGAGGGACTAGGCCTTCTAGGCCACAGTTGCTGGCAAGGCAGCCTGAGCTTTCCCTGGTGACTTCACTCTTAGCAGAACCAGCTGCTGTCACTCACAAGTCACATGGCTCGGGGAAACAATAGCGACACTGCACCAGGACGAGGGGAGGGCAGCGAGGCTGGGGAAGGAGGAATCCCAGGCATGGCAGAGGGCCCCCGGTGAGGGTGTGGCCTGGGGCCTACTGTGGAAGAGGACAGAGGAGCAAAAGAAGGGGTGTGGCTCATTGCCGGCGTGTGTGTCTTGCTGGGAGGAAGGGATGAGCAACGTGGAAGGAGGGAACTTCCGGCTCATCCACCAGCACCGAGGCCGCAGGACTGGAAGAGGGCCAGGCCGTGGGGAAGTGCCCGGTCGAGAGGAGTGTCCTCTAACCTCAGGGATGGCTCCTGCTCCCACAGGCTGGGAGTGCAAGGGTCTGCAGGTGAGGAAGGTGGAGACAAATCCAAAGGTCTCCCCTCTCCAAGGCCTCTTCTAGGGCTGACCTCACTCTCTCACTCTCCCTCACCCTCAGCCATATCAGGATAGCTCAGCCCTAGGAAACTCGGGGAGAACAGAGATGCTCACACCTGCCACGCCCTCCAAACCTCCACCTGGCCCAGCACGACCTGATCTAAGCCCACGCTGCCTGGACCACCCATCCCCAAACTCACCCCGGGACCCGCCTGCAGCTCCTCCACTCTCCCTTTCCTCTCCAGTCCCTGTCCCTCAGGGGGGCAACGACCCACGTTCATCCCACTCTGCGCTCAGGAAACGCTCTACTCTGCGCCGACGCACTCCACCTCGGCCACGTTGGCAGCACACGGGCTTCCCCGCCCCATCCTCGCCTGGGTTCCCCCTTGATCTCCCTGGGGCCCCCCGGCCTGGCCTGAGCGGAGGAGGCACCTGCAGTTTCTCGATGGGGCGGGTGACATTGTACATGTCGATGGTGTTGATGATGATGGCAGGCGTGGTGAGAAAGAAGAAGAGGAAGAAGAGGAAGGTGTTGATCGCGATAAAGCGGGCCCACCAATTGAAGCGGCGGATGGACAGGTGTTTCCTGGGGAGGGATGAAGGAGGGAGGAACATTTAGGATTCTGGATCCAGCCCTTAGCGAGAGCCCCGGGGCTCCTTCCTGCACGGCGGCTGCAGATCCCAGCTGCCCTGGCCTAAGGGGCCCAGACCTTTGTGCCACAGCCCCGGGCCTTCCCGTTAGTCATCCTACTTGTAAAGGCTTGGAACATATCTCACAGATGAACAAAAGATGGATCTGAGCTCCTTCTGCAGGATAGACATTTGCCCCAAGGGTTGGGCGCATTCCATGCTCGAGGTGGGGTGAACGTGGTGGGGGGGCGCAGAGGGTGTGATATTCAGGAAATGTGTGGCACAGCCCAGTGGGAACTGTATTTGGGTAACGCTGGGCCTTCCCATGGGGCAATAAGGTAGGGAGAGGGAGCCTTCCTGCTGTCTTCTTCAGTCTCAGAAGACAGCTCAGAGGAGAGGGGAGGGACACAAGAGGCTTACCAAATAATGTCTTTTGGGTGTGGGGCCTGAGCGACCCTCCAGTTGTAGGACTTGACGATGGTGGTCACTGAGGACTGCATGGGTTGCACACCACAGTGGATGTACTTGTAATCCTCCTGGATGCTGCAGAGATGGGACAGGGGAGGAGACAGAGGTCTGAGGGTGGGAGGAAGGGCCTTGAAGGGTCACATACCAGGGTCCCAGGGACACTATAGACAGCTCCTAAGGCCCCAAAGTTGGAGGAAAGGTACGTTTGAGGAGGCCTGGATATCCAGACAAAGGAGAGAGCCATGTTGTTCTTAGCCCCTGCCTTCCTGCTATCAGCAGAGGCATCAGAGATGTGCTCTTCCTTTGAGGTTGAGGCGAAGATATTAATTTAGCCTCATCTTACAATCAATAGCTCCTGGTTATTGAGTTCTTCCTGTGTGCCTGACACTGCTCACTGGTGATTAATAGAATCTCGATCGTGGATTCCTAAATCGAGGTACCTTGAGATGCAACTCAAGAGGGTAGGGCTGGTACTCCAGTCTTTGACCTTATGACTCATATTCTGCTGTAATTAAGCCTCTGGTCTTCTCTACCAAGTGGCAATGTGTCAGGAAATGAACACTATTATGTTATGTAGGCATATGGCTTTATATAATACACATTAAAATAGATTGTGTGTATCCCTTGTCAATCCTCTGAGAGGTGGACAGAGCAAATATCAGGAATGATACTGCACAGATAAACCATTTGAGAGTATAAGGAACTTGTAAAATTATGTACCCTAAAATTTAGGGTGTCCCACTATTCTTGTTCAGAGTGTGGGGTGGGTGAGGACAGTGTTATGCATTATCAGGCTCCCATCAGGACCGGAGGCCCCAACAACCCTTCGGGGAGTGATCTTGCAGCTCCCATCCATTTATTCCAGTCCTAAGGATCCTTCTGGGGCATTCCAGATTGGACTTAATTCATCTTTTGTTGAGATGAGCCTGCTAGAGGCTGGGGTGGGAGAGGAAAAGGATACAGGGCTAGAATTAGGGGAAGCCCAGCACAGAAGAGGAGGGGCAAGAAGAGCTTATCACTCCTGACCCTCTCACTTGAGGCAAGGAGAGGGAATGATGTGTTTGGAATAAGGGAGAAATGACTGTCATTCTTAGCAAGACCAGGAAGAGAAGCCAAGAGGTCAAAGGCTACACTGACCACCTCTGTACCGAACCGAGAACATATAGGGTGCGGGCTCACAGCTTGGGCAGACAAGCTGAACTCTGGCAGCTGAGAAAACAGGTCTGCCATGCTCTGGAAAGCAAGAGGGCACCCGTGAAGAGCAGGGGGGGCTAAGAACGGGCAGCTGGAGGAAGGCTCTGTCTCCTCACCCAGGCTAGAACGGGGTCAGAGAGGACGGAGGCGGAGAAGAAGAGGCCCACTCTTGGGGCTGGGAGGGGGCCTCGAGCCACGGGCACAGTGCTCACCGCTGCGCCATCCTGGAGTCCTGGAAGGTGACAAAGATCAGGTCGAGCCGCTTCAGCTGCACACGGTTGAGCTCGGCATTGAACTCATCAGTCAGCTGCTCCTCCAGCTCACTGTAATACTGCTCTGCATCTACCTGGGGCAAGAGGCGGCCCTCAGAGCTGGAGGCAGAGTCCTAGGAAAGCTCCGAGGGGCTCAGGGACCTGTCCACTTGTCAGCATGGAAGGGAAGGCCGGCCTTGAAGCCCCCTCCAGAACAGCTGAAGGCCGACACTGCCATTTGCTCCCTGCCCTTAGCGCTGGGGGCAGTGAGGCATAGCAGGGATGGGGCAGGAGACAGTTTCAGACTCCGGTAAACCCCACAGAGACAAGAGAATGCACAGCTTTGTCAGACGAGGGCGAAATTCTTTTCTGGTCTGGGTGGAGCCCAGTCCTGCTCTGAAGTCTAAGTCCTGAGACACTTTCTAGCCCAGTGGTTGGGGGATAAGGTGGACCTGTCGCCGTCAACCAGCCCGGCGCTGTGTCTTTGGGAGTCTGAGGAGCACAGGAAGCATACTGTGTTTTCTCTGGCCCTTCTGTCTCTGGAGATGGCCCCAAGGAAGGCTTGAGCACCCCCACAGGCTCAACAGGGAGGTTGGGCTTGGTGGAAAGGGAGGGAGAGGTCCGTACTCAAGCTCTGGGGTGACTGGAATGCGGCCTGGCTTCTGGGGTGTGGGCAAGGGATGGATTCCAAACCCCAGGGCTCCCCCTCCACCACCCCCACACCTCTGCCGGTTACCTCCTTGAAACAGGTCCAGCACTTGCAGAAGCACAGGCGGGAGCAGGGGTGGATCTTGATCATCACTTTCCCAGTCTTCTTGGCCTTGGCCGTGTAGTAGAGCCGGCCTCGCATGGCATGGCGCCTGTCAGCGCAGGCGATGAGGGAGGCTCTTTGGATCAGGGCCCAACAGAGCCCCTCCTTCCCCTTGCACCCCAGATCCCCCGCCGAGCCCTCACCTCTGATCGTCCAAGTCGATCAGGTTCCTGACATCATAGCAGAAGTGGACTCTGGTCACGATACAGCCTGGATAGGCCTCGCTGCAGCCAGACACAGATGCTGAGCCCGTGCGTGGGGCTGGGGATGCGCTGCCCGCCCCGTCTCACTGTGACAGCCCATGTGCCTGTGTGGTTTGGCTGCCTGGGGCTGCCTTGGAGCTTGCTCCGAAGGCTGAGCTACCTTCAGGGTTTAGACCCTGGTGATCTGAGTTGCTGCATCCCACCTAGATGACTGAGAACGGGACCCAGGAAGAGTTTGACCAGTGGAGAACCCAGGAAAGAGCTGCTTGCAGAGAGGTAATGAGCTCAGTGGATAGTGTCCTTCAGGCCAGGAACCTGAGGTCACCAAAGAGGCCTCAAGACACTGGGACCTAGATAGCCATGATGCGGGGCTCCCTGGCCTCACCTTCCTGCTATGCAGGAAATCCCTGAATTCAGAAACCTGCTCCAGCTCCAGCGGCACCCCCACCCCCGGCACCAGGGATTGAACTCACAACCTCATGCTTGCCAGGCAGGCGCTTAGGCCACTAAGCTAAATCCCTGGCCCTTGTCTTTTTGAGACAGGGTCTCGCTATGCTGTTCTGGCTGGCCTTGAGCTCACTTTGTAGCCCAGGCTGGTCTCAAACTAGCAATGATCCTCCTGTCTCAGCCTCCCAAGTGCTGGGATTACAGGCATGTGCCACCACGCCTGGCCAGCCCTCCTTATTCTGAAAAGCCACTGCTGAGTTCAGTCCCTAGCCCCACTGCCCTTGGACCAAATCAAACCCACATGAGGGCCAGGTGTGACTACTGGGACAAGGGGCTGCACACCTCGGCCTGCCTGTCTCACTTACTGGAAGTGCTTGATGATCATTTCCGGGTCCTGGATATCTGTGGGCACATAGGTAATCATCAGTGTCCTTGTGACCTAGGTGGGGAGGGGAGATGGAGAAAGAAGGCTGTGCTTGTTTGGACAAGCACTCCATCATTTCTAGGTGGCCCAGACCCCTGGGGAGCAGGCCTTCTGCCTGATGACCAGGGCCCTGCTGAGTAAGCCCAAGTCAGCTTCCTTGGCCTTTTTGTCCCACCTGAGCCTGGCAGCCCTGGAGTAAGCAAATTGTGCCTTTCCTATTCTCTGTGTTCCAGCTGTTGGGCCCTGACACAGACAGCTGTCAAGGGAGGGAAAATCAGAGGCTGCAGACAGGGCCAGGTGGAGATGGGGCCAAAACAGCTGCTCACACCACTTCCTGCAGATGCAGCTCCCACAGAGATTTCGGGTCTTGCTGCCAGTCCAGTCCTTGTAGCATAAAGCCCTGTGCTGTCAGGGAAATCCTCAACATCAGCCAGCACAGGGGAGCTGGGATTTAAAGGTTTGGTTCAAGCTTGGTACTACTGGGAACTTGCAGTAACCCTTGAGAGGCAGGCCTCCTGGCAGGTCTCAGGTCCCTGAAGGTGTATCTCAAAGCGGACATTGAGATCCAGGCCCCTTCTCCTCCTCTCTCTCTTTTTTTGCTTTCCAGCTGCTGTGAGGCATGCAACCTCCCCTACTATGATGTCCCACCTTGCCACAGGCCTAAACTGTGAGCCAAAATAAACCTTTCCTCTTTTTAAGTGGGTTGTCTCAGATATTTTGTTACAGTAATGAAAAACTAACGCAGCAAGACTCTGAGGAGAGACTGAGAAATTCTCTAACTTCCTATTTTATTCTCTGGGTAGGAAACGTCTTTCTGGGCCATCACCTTTGGGTTTACCATATCTGGTAAACTATGCTGCAAGAGATGAGGGTCTTGGCAGAAGCATTTGATGACAAGAAAAGCTGACACCTGGAGTGACATCTTTTTTGCACCCTGGGGCAGGTTAGTCCTTTAGGATGGGTGGCTTGAAAGCACAGAGCCCACCTCGCTAAAGCCCTGGCAGCCTGAATGCAGAGCCAAGCGTGAACATCTGCAGGGCTTTTCCTCCTGCAGATCTCGAACCCCAGGGAGGCCCCTGCCCTGTACAAAGTCTTGGTCTGGGCAGGTGGCACTGCCACTGTCCACCCACAGTCCCAAGGCCTTCACTTCTGCACACCACAGGCTGCGACATACCTCGAGCATAGAATTCTGCCCGAGGGCTGTTTCCTGGCTTTAGGATTCTGTTCAGCTTATACGCAGGACAAGAAGGGAAGAGTCAAAGTCCCCAAACGCAGCTCTCAGCCAAGGGACAGGAAGTTTGAGAGAAACATCCCTGACGGCTCACCTCCAGGGGGGAGCGCTCTAGGGCGCATGTGCTATTCCAGCTCCCGGAGTCCCCAGCGAGTAAGCGCTGGCCGCCTCCCTGCTCAGCTGCCCAGTGCCATGCCCTTTTGAACTGGCTGCTTTCTCTTCCCCACATCCTCACTCCCTGCTGGCCTTGAGATCCCTCCCAAATCAACGAGTGCCACTCAAGCCCTGCTCTCAGAGTCTGCTTCGGAGGAGAACAGGCGGTCCCCCAGACCCCCATGGTGGGGACACAGCAGGGGTAAGACAAGGAAGAGAGACTGCGGAAAGGAGGAGAAGTAGCGGGCAGCAGCTATTGACTGACTAGTGTGAAAAGTTTCAATGGCGCAGCGGCTGGGGAGGGAGGGTGGAATGCACGGGTGTGAGCAGGTGACCACGCATGGGCTAGGAGCAGGGGCCTGCCCCAGTGCGGGTGAGACCCCCACCCAGGGAGTGCGGGGCTGGGACTTCTCTGAGGCTGCAGTGATGGCCGGCTGGGGAGGGGGCTGTTCGTGCACTCACCTTTTGGTTCTTTCTGGGCACGAACCCCAAGCAGTGATGGGCCATGAGGACGAAGTTGGTGAGGAAGTACAGGAACGCGAAGAGGCTGTGTACCCACAGGAGCTTACTCCTGCCGGAGGGGAGCAGAGGCTGGAGGTGCCGTGGGCTTCCAGAGGCCACCGGGGTGACCCGGGATCCGACCACCACCATGGTGTCCCTGGAGCCCCTCCTCCCACTGCGGTATCCTCGGGCACCAGTGTCCCCAGACCACCCTCTTAGAGACCCAACTGTCAGGATCCTGAAGGGGGTGGTAGTGGTGTTCAGAGGACGTGGCCCCTACTAATGGCTAATACTTATTGTGCGCTTATGATGGACCAGACCCCAGATGGAACTAAATTCTTCCCCTGTCTTTCTTTCTTTGAATGAATGCTTTCTTTCTTTTTTCTCTCCCTCTCTCTTTTTCTCATTTCTTTTTTGTACTGAGGATTGAACCCAAGGCCTTTTGTATTCAGTCCCTTTATTTTTATATTTTTATTATTTTTGAGACAAGGTCTCACTAAATTGCTGAGTTGCCCAGGCTGGGTTCAAATTTGCAATTCTTCTGCCTCAACCTCCCAAAGTCCTGGGATTACAGGTGTACACCACCACACCTGACTGGGACTCAGGTCTTTAGGTCTTTTTCTCACTAAACTTTCAGAGCTGTACAGGGTAGTTCCACAATTATCTTCAGTTTACCCATAAGGAAATGAGGGCCAGAGTGACAGGTGACCTGCTCTAGGCCATTCATAGGAGTGACCGTGCCAGGAGAGGGACCCAGTGCTGCTGAGGTACTTGGCTACTTCACCCCACAACTTCCCAGGAGGCCAAATGGGGAGGACAGGGTCCCATGCAGGCACAAGGGAAAAGGGGCTAGGAGGCACCTAGGCCAGGTTTCCATCCCCGCTTGCAGCCCGCAGGATGTTGTCCCAGGGCCTCTGGCCAGAATGACTGTCGTGAAGTAGGACCCACTATAAAGTGGGTATTGTGACATGAGGAGAAAAGGGCTGCTTTGCTTCAAGACACCGCCACTCCCTGTCCCAGGGCTGGGCCTTCACATGCCTCACCCCACCCAGCCAGATGCCTGGTAGCTCAGTCTCTGGAGAGCATCCATGATCACTAGGGAACCTTCCAGCCCTTGGCCAGTACGGAGTCACGCGCGTGGAGTTCTTTACAGCTCTTTCAGAAATCACTTGCTGGGAGGGTGTCAGCACCTCAGAATGACTAACTTAGGGAAGAGGCTGGGGGCTCTGCTCCGGGTGGCAGCGCTGGGGGAAGAGCCTCTCAGAGGGGAGGGAGAGGATGCCACACCCATCCTGTGATTTGTGTTTGGGCTCAGCAGCTGCTGGCAGGGCGCAGGGTGGCAGGCAGGAGCCCATGGACCCTCCTCACACCTGCGGGAACCACCTCTGCAGCGTCATCAAGAGGGCAAGCTCTCTGTGGGCCCTAAGGTGGACGGCAGGGCTGCACTTGACTTAGGGCAGGTTGACCTGGGCACCGGTCATGCTGGCTGGTGTTGAAACCCACAGGTTGCTGGGCTGTGAGCGGGATGGGCACAGAGACCACGTCCTGCAGCACCTCCACTCCATGCACGTGGACTGAAGCCCAGAGGGGGAGGGCACGTGCCCCAGGTCTAGGGCCAGTGGCTGGCAAAGGTGGGACATGAGCCTGCCATACAATTCCTCTTGGTCTCTCTGCTGGAGGAATAGGAGTGGTGTGATGGAGGGGACCGAGAGGTCCACAAGTCACTCAATGACATGAACCCATGACTTGAACCCATGATGGCTTGGGAGACAGTCCCCTGAAACTCTTGTTGGTACAGGGTCTCTGGCTCTTGGTAGCTGTATATACTAAGGAATTGGGCCGTTTCTCCAGCCCTCGGGAGTGACCAATCTGGGTGGTTCCAGTTATAATAGATGGGGATGCAGAGGCACTAAGAGTCCTTATCACCAAAAAAAAGAGCAATTTCCAGCATTCACTAGGACTTAGATTCCCAGGGAGACCAGCCCTCTCATCAGCACTGGTGCCCAGGTTACGGACTGACACACTGGACCTTCTTTCCCCACCAGTGTCTGGCCAGTAGAATGGGAGGTAAGAAGGTCAGGTACCTACTCTGTGGAGACATTGACGATGGTGGTCCGACCAAAGTGGCTATTCCTATCTGCAAGAGAAGAAAGGTGCAACTTTGAGAGGCTCCTTGGTTGCTGGTGGGGGTGGGGGGCAGAACCGAAGGCTCCCGAATAAAGAGATGCCCAGGGTCTAAAGACACTTGCTACAACCTGCTCTTCCTTCTGGCTCCCCGGAACTTGTCCCCAGCTTCCAACAAAAACATCCTCCTCTTGGTGCTGCTGACCGGGGCCCTCAGTGAGACCACACATTCACAGGGTACCCGCAGATGGTGCTCCGCAGACACCCAGGAAACCCTGGCTGGAGGGACCGGCTGTCCGGCCATGGGCAGGAAGATGAGACTAGCAACACGGGCAACCATCACAGTCAGAACCCAAAACTCCAGCAAACAGGGCACTGCCTCATTCAGAGTACATCCCTCTGGCTGAGTATATTATGTCGGTTCTGACATCTCCAGGTTTCATGAAATGTGTCTAAAAATCCTGCATCATCCCATCATGGCTCACACGCTAGCTCTTGGGATGAGAATCTGGAAAGACAGGAGTCAGAAGCTGCTAACCCTGGTGGTGGAATCGGATGGCCCCGACGATGTGCTACACTGAATTCAGCAAGATGTACATCAGGCTGGGGAGCAACAGGCACAAACCTGAGGAATCTAGAGCTGTTGCCACCTGGCCAGTGAAGGTGCTACTGGCCACCGTCTGGTTGTTCAGCCCTCCTGCACCCCTGTCTGTCCTGTAATTCTAGGTGGAATATTGCTGCTCGTCTCTGACCTCATATAGTGTGCCAGGCACCGTGTTAGGCATTAGTCGTTACCTCCTAGCGCCCAAGACAGTGAGGAAACCAAGGCTTGGAGAGGTTGACTTGCTCAGTATGAAGTTAATTAATTTGTTTGCTTGGACAAATATATTTTCTGGGGAGCAGAGGTGGGAAAAATTGTGGAGCCAAGGTTTTTCTAACTCCAAAGCCGAGCCCTGACTCACAATGCTATTTTGTATGGAGGTTGCACCCCATTGCAGTGAGCAGGGTGCAAGTCCTAGGAGACTAATTTTGTGCTCACAGTGCTATGCCCATCAGGTGGGTACAGGGAGAAGTGGAGTTTGGGGACCTTTAGAGTGGGCCACATGTCCTGAAAATCAGGACCCCTGAGCCCCTGGACACCTGGTCCGGTGCAGTGTGGGGCCATGAGTAAAGACTTAGTTCTAGACTGAAGTGATGTTATGTGGCTGCCACATGCCAGGCTCAGGTTAAACAAACGGGGTGTCATCTCCAGCCACCGGATGAGGGACCTGAAGCATGGAATATCTAGGTCACTCAATAGATACCGTCCAGATTTCCTGACCCCCAAGACCCAAGTCCTGTCCCACCTATCAGGCTGCCTCTTGTCTGGTAGTCTCTGCCTACCCAGGACATTTCCAGTGTAGTTGATGGGCAAAATGATGCCCAAGGAAGGGACGCAGAGGATGAGGACATAGATGATGAAGTGATACTGGAACGTGATGTAGATGCGTGCGTCGTCCCCACACTTGCTAATCAGATCCTGGTCCCTGGAAGAGACAAAAACAAGCAGAGTCCTCAGGAGCCAGCATGGCCACAGCTTGGGGTGAGTAGAGGAGAGGGAAGGAAGATGACCACTCCACCCTAAAGATTAATTTCTTTATTTCTGTATTGGAAACACCGCCATTCCTCTCAAGGCCCCTGAAGTGCATGTCAGCAAGCCTCACAGACACATGGGAGAGAGAGGCCACGTTCTGTGTGCACATGCAGGAATCGGATGCACCCTCAAAATCGGGCCTCAGTCACCCTTTCATCACTTCCACTAATACTCAGAATATTTCCCAGGGCGCGGGCACTGGGCAAAGCACTACTGATATGGAGATGCAACTTCAAAAATTGTTTATTTTCATCCCTTAAATTAAAATGAGTAGGATACTTCTGGTTCACCTCTCCCCAAATCCTTGACTTCTGTGATATACCCTTCACGTCAGTCCTGTCAAACTCCTATCCTTCAAGACTCATGTCAAAACTACATTTTCCTTGAATGTTCCCATTGGAATTCATTCCTCTTTTCCTGAGTGCCCTTTGGATAGCAAATTAGAGCTCCCTTATTATGCATGGTATGTAAAAAGCATTATTGGCCTTTGTTTCTTCAAGTAGACTGTGTGGCAGTTATTTGGCAAAAGAAGCAAAATAACAGGCCTGCTCGGACCCCCAGTGCACATGGCCTCCAAGAGGCAGTGGTGCTGGCCCCTAAAGCAGGTGTCGCCAGGCAAGAGGGGTTTGAAGGACAGGCAGGGCAGGGCAGGGCAGGGTAGGTAAGAGCCCAGGATCATGCAGGTGTCTGAGCACATGCTGGGCTGAGGTGTGTGCCCTGTGTGTATGCATGCGCTTGTGAGTGAGTGTGCATGTGCGTACAGGCACCAAAGGCAAAGACTTCTGCAAGTGCTCAGCTAAGCACCTGGCCGGTGCCAGGGAAGCAGAAGGCAGCTGTGTTGAGGCCTGCATTCTTGCCAAGTGGAGTTGCACACTACAGAAAGGCGAAAGGTGAGGTAGGCAGAGACCATCCCTCTGACATCCGGGTGCAGAGAGAGGAAGTCCGTCCTTCTCCCCATGCGTTTGCTCCTTCTTGACAAATACGATGAATGATATGCACCGAAATCAAGCAAACAGCATGCAGGAAGAATTTCTTTTCCTGGTGCGCAGTTCACAGACTCGAGTTTGCATGCACAGGCGTAACGGGTCAGCTGTTACACTGGGGCAGGGGTGGCCTGGGCGATGGGCTATGTCCAGTTCTCGTTTACCAGCTAGAACTCTGGGAAGCATTGTCTGCCTGCATGGGGTGAGGCAGGAGGTGGGGTGGGGGACAGGGCTCCGGGCTGTCATCCCAGGAGGGGGCTGGTACTTCTCACAAGAGACCCCACCCCCCACGAGCACACTGTCATAGGCTCACAGAGCACAGGCACTTACTTCATGGTTAAGCTGTTGAAGAGCCACGAACAGAAACCCTGGGGAAAGAGGAGAGCGGCTGTGAGACCAGCCAAGGCGCCTGGCTGCCCCGCCCCGCTTTGGGGACCTACAGTTGTGGGAGGGCCAGGCAGCTGTGGCAGTGCTCAGGAAGGGTCTGAGGCTCAGTGTGGAGTCGGGGTGATGCTGAGGGAGACGTCTCCCCAGAGTGGATACCCTTGCCATCCTGACACAGGAAATGGGGTTTGGAAGGTGCATGCACACACTGCTCGCCTCTTCCCCCTGCCTGCAGGGAGAAAAGGGCACAGGTCCCCAGGAGCCATCTTCACTGAGAAGCCCGAATGACAGTGGTCAGCTCCCTAGACCTCTCTCGGCCGCCATCCTCCCCAAATGAGGGCAATGAGTGGCACCCCTGTCCTGATTTGCTCGGGCCACTCTGCTGAGACCCAGGCCGCATCAAGACCTCCACCAGGTGTAGAGGCTACCTCCCTGCACTTCCTGTTCCAGTTGGATTTCTATCCTCTGTACTGCACCACAATTTCTCTTCTTAGATTTTTAAAAATAAAAGAATCTTTTTGTCACTGTAGAGCAAGGAAGACAGACACAGCTTGTGTCTAAAAGTGAGTCCGTGTACTGCCTGGAGGTGTTGCCTTGCTCCCTCCACCGGAAGCTGCCTGCAGACCAAATAAGGGAGGTGTCACCCTCGGGGTGGGGCAGAGCCTGGCCAGCAGAGGTGACAAGGGAAGGAACATGGTTCTGCCTGCTAATCTCCTGCTATGAATGTGCAGCAGAGGTTAATTATGCAACAGGCTGGACTGGGGACTGGGACACAGCGATAAGCACATCATGCTCTACCCGCTCACACTGGGGGAGGCAGACACAGGAGACTGATCGTGCCGATGAGGGGTTAGGATAGGCAGAGCTCAAGGTGTTCGAGAAAAGCAATGTTTCTTCGCTGCATTTGTAGCAGAAGATGTGGATCGGGACAGTTGCCAAGTCTCCCAGGGAATTAGTGCCTGAGCTAAAATCTGAACCAAGGGTGGGGATGACTCAGGGAGGGGCCACTGGGGAAGGAGGGAGAGGAAAGCATGGGAAAGGCTCTGAGGTGGGAAGGA
>RJWT010021376.1:0-17609 GCA_004365215.1 Cuniculus paca | reverse complement strand
AAGAGGAGTTCCATGCATGCATCAAGGCAAGGTTTATGTGTTAAGGTTTTTGAGCAAGAAACTAAACACAAGAGAGAAAGTGCCAAAGGTCCATTTGTGTAGTGGTAGTGCTAAGGACAGAATATCTGAGAATATATACGAGATGGAGGTCTCTAGTGGCCAATGTGGGGGCCCTGCAGTATTCAGAGACTGTGTCATGGTGTAACATGTAGCTGCTATTCATGAATTTTCCAGAATGCTCAGCGGTTTTCTCATTTTCTTTCACTCATGGTTCTCCTGGGTACAAATGTGTAACATGTATAAAACTGGGAGGTTTTGTTGTCTTTTGCTTATTCAAGAACATAAAGTTTCTCACCATAAGCAAGGTTTGGGAGAAACACTAGCTGTACAAACCTGAGTAACTGAAACATGAAAGAATATTGAAAATAACAAAGCATTGTAATTGGGAACTCAGAACTCTTGTCTGGGTAAAGAATCTATGAATAGACTTGAAGTTACTTGTAAACTTCTCTGTGTGTGAAATCTGCAGGCAGATATATCTCAGAGTTTCTCAAACTTGTGAAACCATTGTAATTTATTTAAGTTGTCACATGAAAAAAACTCTATCAACCAACTTATTAAAGTTATAAGTGCAAGCACAGCTCAACTTTTAGGCAATCCTGTTGTAAAGATTCAATGTCAAGATAAATTAAATAATAAGTTGCAAAAAAAAAAAAATAACAAGTTGCCCAAATGGAAGGTAAAATAAATATTTACCATTTCAAGCCATTTCCCCTATTGTTTTCTGCCACCATTCCTATCAGCACTATCTCTACGTGCTAATTTGCATGTTATTCACAAAGTGAACCTCCATTTTTGCCTCGCCTGGAAAATTCTGGAGAGTTTCTGAGCACTTCTCATCTAAAATATTACACATTTTTTTTCTTGTATTCTCTGCCAATGCTAATGTTCTTGTTATGGCCTCAGCCTTTTCTTATTTTCTCCTGTTGCTGTGGGTTTACTAGGAAGTAGGAATGACTGTGCATGTACATTTCAGGGTTCTGATGCTGTGGCCTCAGTAAACTGCAGACATTGTTGGAGGAAGTGATCCATTCTCAGATATTGATGAAAAGATGCATCTTAGTCTCATCGCATTTTCAAAAACTCTGGCCTTCCAGAAAATGTAGTCATTCAGAAAAACGTAGTCACCTAGAATCTGGAATCCTTTACCCAGAGTTTCTGCCTGGGATCTCAGTGTCCCCACAGATTTAGTAGTGTATTCCATGGACCACATCCCTTTGCCCTGCCATCTTTGACCAGCAGAATCTGGTTGGCTGGAAACCAAAGGCAGTCTCTTGGAGTACTGGAGGAAAGGAAGTTCGTAAAGGTGACACATTTTCATCAGCAGTGGGGCCCAGCTTGGCCTCAGTAGGAGGTTTTCTGGTCTGATGGCCTTTCAGTTAGTCCCAGCTGGGAGAAGGCCTTCCACTATACAGCTAGCTCCTTGTGAGGCTTAGCTATCACCAACAATCAGGGAGTAAGAGCATCCACCCAAGCCTGAGACCTGAGACCCACTCTCCCTCTGGTACAATACAGCTTTTACATTCTTGCCTAGACTCCTTGTACCCTTTCTGCTTGGTCTTGTTGAAAATGACACAAATGGCTATCTACAGACATCAGCCTTTCTGCTGCCAAGCTTATATTTTGGAGGGAAAGATGCCAAGGAAAATTAATATAATTTTTTAAGCTCACAAGACAAACCTTATTTATAAAATTGTGGTACACTACTGAAAATTAATTATGTTCACTTTCTGATTTCCATTTCACATTCCCAGGCTCTCTGGGTCCTTGGTGATCAAGTACTGTTTTCACAGCAATGCCACGTGCATTGACTTCTTGATTTTTGTGGAAACTGCAATTGGCCTTTGCAGCATTTGGACACAAGCAGTTCACAGTCTTGCACAGGGCATTGTGAAATGATTATCCCTTGACTGTTGGAGGGCTTTTATTTTTCTTTCATTTTGGTAATTTGTAAGATAAACTTCCTGGAGCCCAAGGATGGGCTTGTCAGGGTCAGGTCCTGTTTCCCTTGGCCCATTTTCAATAATGAACTTGAATGCAAAGGCCCAAGCTGGTGGGCCTCGGTGTGACACCTCTCACAGGGATTGGAATTCCTAGACTTTCCCTAAAAGGTGGAAGAGCCAGCAGCATTGCCCTGGTGTCTTCAGGGCTGGGATCTGCTCTCTGATTTTTTGCAGTTTCTATGCTGTCTGGTTCATTTATTTGCAGTTACCTGCCTGGTTGCTGGAAGCATTTGACTCTGTACTCTGATGAGTGCAGATTCTGATGCATAGCGAATGCCATTGCCGGACAGACAAGCTGCTACTGTTATCCCAGATTTCCTCAAGCTCTGCAGACATCAGACTTGGGACTGCCTCAGGCAGAAGGTGGGACCCTTATAGATGGACATCTGCTCAACACAGAAATCCCTGCTCACTGAACCCTCATTATTTTACACTTACTTCTCTACTTGCTTTTTAAAATTTTCTCCACCTTTTTTTTTTCTTTTCAAGATACCTTGGCTAGGATTTAAAAATCAGATTATATTTTCTAAAAGCATTAGGAGAGGGTGAAGGGAAAAAGGAAAGTAAGTCTGCTATCCCTGCGTTCCTAAGCATTGTTTCTGGGGGAAATTAAAGTGAGGAAAAAAGTCCTTGCTCTATTGAATACATCCCATTCCATGGGGTGAAATTCCATTTCTGATTCCCTTCTAGATACTTGAGTCTCCAGCCACCCTCCCTACTGTTAGGTGGACTTCTGCCATCTGAAGCAGCAGATACCACACTTAACCCTGCAAAATGTAATACTGGAGAAGATGTAGTTAGATATGCAGAAGGCACTAATTAGCACCTTTATTGGCTTAGAAAGCATTTTTTATTTTGGTTTTCCTAAGCATTTCTGACTGATTCATGGAAGACATTTGGTTCTTTGGAATATCATCCAATAGACTAATCAAATTACATTTTCACAGGGCTCTAAAATAATAGCATTCTACAGTTTTCTGCACATTTAACTCCTGCATGATCAGGACATTCAGTAGAAGAGGCGAGCAGTGTATGTTTGTTGTAGACAGCAAATTTTTAACCCATATTCTTATAAAAAAAAAAGAGAGAGAGAGAGACATGTTCACATTTTCCTTAACACTCATGCTTAAAAACTTAAAGCTAATTGGAATGCTTGGTTTTTCTTCCCCTCCTCTTGTATCTATTGATTTTCCAGGTGATGTGAATTCTTCCTCCCCATTCCACTGCTGACCCCCAGGGAAAGCCCTTGTTTCATCAAACCTTAGTCCACAATGACTTCCCAGCATGTGCAATGCACCCTCTTCACTGTCTGGATAAACACTAGGATCTGTCAATTATCTCCTCATTGTAGAGACTTCAGGACTCACCAAAATAGAGGCAGCAAAGGTGTAATGTGCGTTTTTCTATTCCTCAACCTTGAGCTTGTAGCAGTTACCACTGTTATCATAAACTATTCATGATCCCCTTTCAGATAAACAGAGATAAGTCTTCAAACTTATATTCATCCCAGACCCCTGTTACAACTTCCTATCCCTTTTAACTAGCACCTGAAATGACACTTCTGTACCATTCCAGTCCTCTGACATCAAGTGTGATTCCCTCTTTCTGGATCTTCAGACGCTTTTAATCTGAGCACATTCTAACAGAAAAAAATTCCTATCTGGTTCCCTAGCATGAAATCATCTTTCCATTCTCATCACTTTCCAGTGCTTTTCCACACACACTTAGTTTTATTCTCATTTCTGTGCCTTTGTTCAAATTCCTGTGACTTTCACCAGATTACTTTCTTGCTTTGCCTCTTTGCTTTTTAAAATGATATCCTCGTTTATCGAACAGCTCAAGTCTCATCTCTGTGAAGATTTCAAATCTGAAGACATCGATTTCCCTAGTTTTGGCACAATTGGATGATTTAGAGATGGTTTCTACCCTAGAAATCCCTGTAAGGATTACAATTTAGTCAAGGAGAAACATCATATTCCCAAGAACTTGAAGCAGTACAGCCCAAGGGCCACGTAGATAAAACCAAGAAAGGATTTTTGTATGTGTTCAGAAGAGAAATTGCCTCTCAATGCGGAAGTCAGGAAGCTCCTTATACAGACTGTGGAATTTAGGGTCAGGCTTCCAAAGTAGGACAAGAGGTTATCAGAAAAACAAAGATTTTAAGACAAGAGAAGTTGCATGAAGAAAGACAAAAAAAGAGTGTAATGAGAGGAGATAGTTAAGATCTTAACTAATTACATTTGGGAAACCCTTGTTTCTAAATAAGGTGTTATTCTTGTGTTCTGGGTGGAAATGAAATGGTGGGAGTCGATGCTACTCTCCTCACTCAACATGAGCTTCATTCCAAGGCTGGCTTCCTTACTGATCTCTTCTGATGCTTGGCACAGAGGGGTGAAATGCTGTGATTTGGATTAGGGTGGGTTCTAAATCCAATAATTGGTGTCTTTACAAGAAGAGTCACTGTATAGGAACAAGAGGCAGTGTGAAGACAAAACCTTAGGATAGAAGACGCAGATGCAAGTCAAAGAATGCCACAGAGCCACCAGAAGCTAGGCAGGGAGGGGTTGTCCAGAAGCAGAATGACTGGCTGACACCTTGAGTTTGAATTTCTAACCTCCATAATCTATGAGAGAATGAATTTCTGTTTTTTAAGCCAACAAGTATTGAGTGATTTGTTGTTTTGGCTCAAGAAACAAATGCACATTATAACCTTTCAGGATCTCACAAGTTTCTTCATTTGTGACTACTTTTTTTTTCTCTTCTGCAGTTATTTCTTCTTTCTCCCCAAGTTTTCTCCTTGACATTCTTCCCAAAACATTTAGATCACCAGTTTTCAGTACTGTTCAAGCACCCACACCTCCCAATGTGACTCTGGGCTTCCCTAAGCTCAAAGCGCATCTCTGGCATCACAGTTGATGCCAGGGCACAGAGAGGCCCAGGGAAGCCTGGATTTCCAGCTTCTCCATCTGCCTTTAATCAGCTGAGACCCCAAATTACAGCATTTCATCACTCTGTGCCTCACATTCTTTATCTGCAAACCAGAAACGAGAGCTAACCATGTGCCCGCACAGGTCACTGAGTTTAAAATTTGATCAATGAGCAAGGGTCTGGTAAAAGCAAAGGCTCAATTGAATTCGCGAGAAGCTATTCCATTATTATTAAAAGCCTTACTGAAGATGAAAGAGCTGCCAAATGGAAGCCGTGGCTCCCTAAGCTCAGGGCCATGTTTGCGGATGACCCTGTTTTTCTCCAGGTCTTTACCTCCTGTCTCTGACTTTGCAGTTCACGACTTGGTTCAGATGAAAAGTCATCATTTGTCTGTAATTTCTGGGATGTGAGGACACTAATACAGTTACTGAACACTTGAAAACTGGTGCTAGGCCTCTCACCATGACCCAGGCAAGGTCAGTGTCAGGAGGCTATGAAATACTGACTGTATTTCTTAAGTTTTTGTGTTTTCCTTGAGTCTGGACTATTATGAACAGAGAGCTTGTTAAATTTTATTAGAAAAAATTCTTAAAAATTTTGGGATCCTGGAACTTCATGTTAAAAAAAAATAAATCAGCTTGATGAAAGAGAAATTTCAATAATACAGTTTTTTTAAAGTAAAAAATCCTTAATTTAAATAAACTTTTGTAGACAGTAGCAGATCATCACTTAAGACAACAGTGGGGGAAGTGAAAGAATTAAAACGAGTAAAATAAGTTACTACTACACTAGAAACATTTTACTCCTAATCATTGAGCTCTTAATTTAGGTACTTTTTTCCATATATATTCTTTATGGTATGTAGTTAATATTAAAACTTTTCTCGCATTTTAACATCTATGAAATCAAGATGTGTTTTATAATAAATGCTGCCTTTTATTTATAACCACCAGGGTTCATTCTCTCTACCTGAGTGGTACTTTTAAAATAAGAACATTTTATAACTGAGAAACTGTAGATTCTAAGAAATAGAGACTTTCATTTCATAAATATGGAATCTATAAGACTTGAAATTAAATTTATTTTTCTTTTTATAATGTTCTTATCAAAACTCAGAGAAACAAGCATTATGCATTCTTCTGTCTCAGAAATACTTGCACTATTTGCTTTAGAATTCAATCATTTGTTCTTCTCTAGAACAAATACATCATCAGAGAGAGACAATATAAGTATAATTTTGATACCAAAAAGCAGAAAAAAGTAGATGTAGAAGTAAAAGAACAATACAATATGAGGAAAATTAAACAATTTCATTTCTATAATTATATCTTTACAAGTGTATTTGTACAACCTAATCAGTTTTCCGATGCAGTTTTAGAGTGGATGATGTGACAAGAGCCTTGGCTTCAACCCCTAACCTGCTGCTGCAGATGTACCTTTTTGGAGCCTCAGTCTTATAAGTCAAATGAAAGGATTGAGGTCTGACCCATTCCTAAAGCTTCCAATATTTTTCATTTTAGGAAGATACATTCACACATTTTTCACACATACATCTTCATTCAGCTCTAGGAAACAGAACTGCTTCTGGGTTCTTTTGTCTTACCAGTGTGGTTGATGACTTGTTGAAAGTTTTCATTTACAGAGATACTATAAAAGAAAAAAAATATAAGTCAAATAACGGATTTAAATAAATTTCACTGAATTGGTTTTTAAAGGAAACTATTGAGTGCAAGTGCAGAGTTAATTTATTTAGAGAGCACTTTTATGAACCAATGAATAGTCAGGCATTAAAGTAACATTCTATTTTGTACTTTTAAATTGATGTTCAGCTTTTACAATAATAAAATAATCCTGAGCCGGGGATATAGCTCTGTGGTACAGTGCTTGCCTGGCAAGCACAAGGTCCTGAGCTCGATTCCCAGTACTCCTCCACCAAAACAAAGAATAATCCTTTAAGTACACAATTAATGCTAAAATCTCTATATATCCCATCTTGATCAGCAAGGTATCCACATTGTTTTCAAAGATCTTTACAAGAGAAATGTATAAAGTACAGAGAAACACTTACAAAACTCCAGAGTCCAGCCACTGCCAGATACTTTCCTGCTTGGAGTCTTCTACAGATAAGAAAGAAACACATCAGTTAGTCAAAGCACAACCAACTAAAATAACTTAACTATCATTCAGCCACCACTCAATAGTTCTATTTCCTACATATTTAGTCACATGTTTTGATAAATTTATTCATTTTTTCCCTAAAGGTCCAACCTCCTATTTTCTATAATCAGCCATTGTTGAGAACGTAGTATAAAGTCACCAAAAGATTGTAACTCAAAAAAGAAAGGGACAGAAAAAGAAAGAAAGAAAGAAAGAAAGAAAGAAAGAAAGAAAGAAAGCAAGAAAAATGTTAAAGAGGAGAAAAATTAATCGGTGAAGAGCAAGAGATGTTAGAATAGTTTTTATATTACCTGGTGCGCACACAAGGGTGAAAAAGCATTTGAGACATTTGTCTTTCTCTTGTTGGGTGTAAATCACTATGGAGCCTCTCCTTATTGAATCAGGACATTTACCTAAGGCAGCCAGCCAGTGATGTTTATTTGCAAGGATTCTCTGCCAGGTTAGAAACCAAATTTGCATTCATTCCAGGGACAAATTGCACTAGAGTCCCTGAATTGCCAAAGGCGCCCTGTGTTGAAAAGGCATCAGTCTTTTAAGGATAGCTCTTCGGCACTGGCTTAGCAAATAGGCAAAATGGGAGGATTTAAAGCAATATTTCCTATGAAATACTTATTTACATTTAGGTTAGCTACTGTTGGCCCTTGGCTGATAATCTGTGACCGAATCCTACCAGGCAGTGGGTGCCTGCATTATCAGCTCACAAAGCATCAGGTGAACTAAGAAAGCCAGTGGGCCTGAGAGGTGCAGATTGTTTTTTCAATCAAGATAGCATGAAAGGGTAGGATAAATTTGATGAAAGGTGAAGAAGAAAAATCATCCTACACTTCCATCTTGGGAAGGATGGGAAGTATTTTCTTACTTATTACTCTTTTAAATTATTAACATTATTATCGATGCTACATGCAAGATCCCAAGAGTCTTCAAAATCATGATGTGCTGAAAGAAGCTCTATGCCCCAGGAATTGATCTGTACAGTTTGCAAGTCCTGGGAACTTAAAATAAGGGGGTGTTAGAATGGAAAGGAAGCAGAGTTCATTTCTTAGTTTATTTATTTTTGTTGAGAAAGTCTGTGTTCTGAATGTCTGTAAAGTCAGAAGTGTTTATTTCACAGAACTTTCTTCTGAGCAAAGTTCATGTTCCAAATTCATCTGCCCCATAGCTGCAGGCCTCACATTCCTTATCACCCACAGATTTTTTTTTTTTTCAAATACTCCTGAGGGCCTTCCTCACCCAGCAGGGCATCAGTGACGGTCTGGCTTTCCTCTTTGGGGTCAGGATACAGCTGCTCATCCAGAGGAGCCCATGCCTTCTTGGTATACCTCAGGATGTCCCTCTTGATCCTCTCCCGGCCTTCTTGAGGGTTATCAGATCCTTGCAACTTCTCTGCCATCATTAGGGAGTAAACCTGCAAACTAATTCACATCGCAGACATAAGCATACCAGACCCAAGGAGCTCAGCTTTCAGGCTAGGTTCAGAGAGGGGGAAACCAGGATGCTTAGCTTCAAATGAGTGATTCCAGCTTCAAAGTCTTGCATGATCCTGGCTCACCTGGTGGTCTGTAATGTGAACAGAAAACAAAGAAACATTGAGGACACACTCAGTAAACAGCCCTCAAAGTTATCTCTAAAAATACTATAAACAGAAAAAGGAAAATGTAGACTTGGCTGGGTTTCATCTCTGCAACTTCTTATATGATCTTGAGTAAATTGCACAACTTGCATACAACCCCTTAGTTTTAAACTGAGAACAAATTATACCAAATGGTGATAACCATTACCTACAGTGGAGTATTCATTATGTGGTGCATTCTTTTTCTCATTTTTATTTTTATTTGTACATGTTTTCAGTACATATTGATTACATTCTTGTGGGGAGTAGGTACACTTACATTTTTTCACCCCTTGTCCTTCCCTCCATATCTTGGTTCCCTTCCCTTTTGGAAAACATCCATCTCCCTATTTCCTATTATCTATCTTTTATTTTGCTCTGTAATTATTTATGCTGTGTATTATTTAGGTTTATTACAAGACAATATTTAAGTTGTGCTGATATATTTCACTTAACATTATACTCTGAAGGTGATTCATTTTCTTATGAATGAATCAAATTTATTACTTTTTATGGTAGAATAGTATTTCATTGTGCATAAATGCCATATTTTCTTTATCTGCTCATCTGAATATATGGGCTGCTTCCAAGATTTTGCTATTATGAGTTGTACTGGTATAAATGAGTATGTATGTATCATAATAATATGGTTATCATCAATAAATCAAATAATAAATTATAGCAAGGCTACAGGGAAAAAGAAACCTTCTACATGTAGGTGGGAATGCAAACTAGTACAACCACGATGGAAATCAGTGTAGTGATGCCTCAAAATCCAAAAACAGAAATTGCATTTGTCTCAACTATTCACCTCCTAAGTAACTTCTGAAAGAATTAAAAATATCATATAACAGTGGTAAAAGTGGTACATTCTCTGCTGGGTTCTGTATAACTATTACCCAATTTAATTTTCCATAAAGGAAGTAATAACCATTGTCAGAATTTATAGTAAGTTGAGAAGTTAAGAAGTTAGGTTGCGTGCCCAAAGTCATGCAGCCAGCTGGTATTCAAATGCAGGCACTGAACTCCAAGTATGTTTTCATATTTACTGAGTAAGGTGCTTGGGACCATTAGAATATAAGCGAATATATCATACATGAGGAACAAGTAATATTACTGTCCCCATTAATTGATTTAACCTTTCCTAACTTCCTTATGAAAATCCCAGAGTAAGATCTGGAGACAGGAGCTGAGACCAGCTGTGTAAATTGTTCCCTTTCCCTAGACTTATCAGCACTTTGCAAACAAGGACTGTCCTCTTATTCATTTATGTGTCTCTCATATATGATTGATTTTTTGTATAGACTAATGTTAAATTAACATATATAAAACTAAAATAGCAAAACTAGGATTCAAACCCACACTTTCTGACTGAATTCTTTCCATGGAATACATTTGAATTAGCATTAGTTTATTCTTCAAGCTTAGTTGGCCAAAGAGTCACAGACCTGCTTCAGCAGCATTTCTAACAAGCTGACACTTGTGTGAAATCACTGCTCATGTGACACAGAAACCATCACTTCTAATCAGCATGTCCAAAAGCATTCCATTCAGATTTATTTTAAACATTTGAATACAGTGTATTCTCTTTCAAGTATAGGTGAGCCTTTTAGATGTTTTGGCAGTAATATGCTTTATTTATTGAAATTCTATCATACGGTTTAAGTAAAACTACTCAGCATTGCATTTGTTAATTACTACACAAATTAATCATAACTGCAATGAATTAATTATGCAATAACAAAACAAAAACTAAGAAATTTCAGCTAGTTAAAAATTAAGGCAAAAAGTAGATAGGCAATCTCTACGTTAACAGTGATGCTTAGTTACTTTTAGGAAGTTAACCTGAGGAATATCCTCTGGTAGCAGATTATAAAAGTTATAAAAAATGGTGAAGATGACATAAGACAAAAATAATGCAGATTAGATTACGTTTATAAATGATAGAGTTGTTTGGTATATTAAAATTGATACACTGGGCAAGATAACCTTTAGGAGTTACACTAAAATTTTAGCTCTTTAATTTTGCACAGGTTTTGGATCTTTGAAGCAAAAAATGTTCTTGGCAGCACGTTGGATCCTGTAAGAATGAGATAGCATCAACTTTACAGGGTGCAACTTCATAAGGAATTAAACTCCAAAATTATGCTCAAAACATCATGAGATATCAGGTGTAATAAAGGGTCAAAAAGTTTGAAAAAAAATGAATAATGTGTTACAGAAAGATAAGATTCCCAAATAATCTCACTCCTTCCCCGACATCACCTGACATCAAGTTTCTATTTACCATAGGTGATTTTTTCCATTGCTGGGAGAATGGGAGCTGACAAACAGCTGATGGCCCTCCGATGTTGTTTAAGTACCATACTGTCAAATTTTAATGCACCTACTGCTTTCTCACGTGTAGCAGTGTAAAAATTGTTAAACTTTGAGATGAAAGTGTTGTTTTTTGGTGTGTGTGCCCCAGACTTCTACTCTACAATGGCAAATTTGACCTCAGCCGTCTGCTTTACACATCCAGTGAGGATGTACGCTCTGCCAACACGGTTGTACTTGGCTACAGAGCAGTTAAAACCTGCCAAAGAAAATGGGAACACTCGCTAAAGGCAAGGGTCAGGGACTGGTTTGTAAAGAAAAATCCTTTTGTTCCCCCTGTTTTAATGGATGCCTTCCCAGTTTGTAAACAGATCTGCTTCTGGAAATGGATTCTCTGATGCCTGAATGACCTTTCTTTGGCACACAGTCATGTGAGCCCCGGAGCAGCTCTCTGGAAAGGGAAACAGATCAGATGGCATCCTGAAGTGCCCAGAAGAGAGACAGGACGGATATTATGCATGTGCTCTCCGCTGACTCCTCTTGCTAACCCCTCTATCTCCAGAACCATTTGATCTTGTCTCCAGTTCTTACCAACTTTGACCAAATTGGAATCCTCCCTCTGGATCATGTTCTCTCCTGTACCTAAGTGACCTAGTACCTTTCATGTTCAGATGGTTCAGAATATATATATATATATATATATATATATATATATATATATATCCCCACTAATACTAATACAGGAAATTGTTTATTACCATGTTTAATTTTTTTTAAATTGCAAAACTACATTGAACCAAGAACTTCATTTTGTAAAACAAAACAAAATAAAATAAAACAAAATGGAACAAAACAAAACACTGATGCATTGAATTGGAAAAAGAAATATATCAAAATGTTATCAAATTTCCAAAATTTTAAAAATACTTAAAGTAACAAAACAGTGGCTTTGTTGAGTTAACTTGAGCAGCTTCCGCGGTACCTGCTCCTTCTCACTGTGAAGCCTTCAGCCCACAGTGGAATCATAGAACGTGACACTTAAAGTAGTGATAAGCATTATATTTTTGTCTTCTGGAGCAATTTAGTTCTTTGCAACTCTGTGAAAACAGGTTGTCTTGCCAATAAGTCATTCATAGTGGAAGAACAGGGACTCTGTTGTTTTCATGTTTTTCCCCATAGTTCCAGTCCCACCCTTGGGCCAGGCTAAACGGTCTGTAATTACTCACTGATTGCTTGATTACTTGGGAAAGGAACACCCAGTTAGCTTAGAGAGCATTCTTGGTTCTTGTGGTTCAAAGAGCAACTGCTTTCAGGTCAGATAACTTTGGATTTCATCTCAGCTGTATTGCTTTCTGACATCTTGTGGGAATTTCTGAATTTCTCGGATAACCTATTTCTTCATCTATTTTTCCAATAGGTATAAAATAAAAAACTTTAGAGAGTGGTTGGGAAAAATTTTATGGAAAATGTATACAAAAGAGTCAATATTCATAATTTCTGGTTTTGTTTTCCCTTCTTTTCTCTGTTGTTTCTTGTCATCATCTTATTAAGAACTGCCAAGTAAAGTGGAAGAATCACCAATCAACACAAGAGTTTTTCCCATAAGAGTTGGATTTGACACTTACTGGATAATCTGTTATCCTTAGATGTCTTAAATTTGCGTAATTGAGAGATGTGTAGAGAGCATGAGATTTGAATATTTCTGTGACTATGAAGATGCATTTCAGGGGCCTTTATATGGACCCATGTGCTTCAGGAGGACCTGATCTGTTTGCAGTGATGATGCTATTCATAGAAGTTTACAAAGGAAGACCCCAGAGCATGTGCTTTCAAAGAAAGTGTCCAGTAAGAACCTATTCATCTCTAAGGGCCGGGGATCTAGCTCAGCAGCCTAAGCGCCTGCCTGGCAAGCGCACGGTTGTGAGTTCAATCCCCGGTGCCACAAACAAAAACAAAAAAAAACCTATTCATCTCTTCTCCACAGACTAAAAGACTAGTCCTGAGAGGCTAGAACTGGAGACCACAGGAGTAATTCCATCATCCTCTTAAGGAGTGCTCCTGTGGCAGTAATGTTGCCTGTCTGGCCCAATCTCTCAAACTTCCTGGACTCTTCTGAGTTTCTGTGCCCTCTGGAATTCATGTAGTGTCATGTGACAATTCTACTTTTTCCTTCCTCTTCCTTGAATATGTCTTTATCTTCATTCTCAGAACTGGAATCTGAGCAAGTTCTCTTTTGCTGCTTTCCCAAGCTATGGCCTTTTCTTCACACAATCTGGACTACAGTGATACAATCTAGACTATAGTGATGGAGATGGTGTAAATTTTCTCCATGTTTTTCATCACTGGCTTATACAGCTTGGCTTTTCTGCCCTTAGATGTATTTGCCTTCAGAATATGGAGTCTTACATATCCAGGACATTCACTTTCATTTTTTAAATTGTTAGAACAATATTCCTGCTATCTTTTCAGAAGATTTTGTTATTGATGACTTAATTTCCATAGTCATACCAAATCACTGTGAGAGAATACCCTCTCAAATTCCATTTTCAAGCAACTGTTTTTATCTTTATTCCATACACAGACTTTGCCTGAGCATCACTTTAGGCCTCCTTATTGGAGCATTCCTTCACCTTTCAATATGCTGCAATGCGGCCCACTTTAAAATAATCCTACATCCACACCCTCAAATCCCTCTTCAGCTTTACCTTAGTTTTCCTTTCTGTTGATGAGAACTAAATTCACATTTCAATTCTTGTCCAACCTCTAAATTTCAGACTGGAGTATTTCCACTTTCTTGACATTTCTACTTGGGTATTCACAGGCAAACTTAGTATGCACTACGCTGAATTCTTTGTCATTTCCTTGACTTCCCCTCAACCTATTTGCCTGCAGTCAAGCATTCCCCTCAGTAAATGGTACCACTTTTTAAGTTAATTGCTCTGATGAAGAACCTGTGAGCCTTCTCTGAGTCCTGTATTCCTTTCAGATCTTATGTTAGTTAAGCCATTACGAAAAAGCAGCAATCTTATATCTCACACCAACTACCTCTATTGCTCCCAACCTTGTATAAACCAGAACATGCAGTCTCAGTGGATCATAGTAAGGGGTTCCCATCTATAGCAACATCCATACCTTTCTCTCTCGTAACCTTCTCCACTCAGCATGCTGGTGGTCAACTCTCAGTTCTTAAGATTTTAGAAATTTTGACATCATTTGATGAAATTGAGCAATTCCTCTCAAAGGTAGCAATCTCTTAATTTGATTCTTAAATGTCACACCCTCCAAGACTTGCTCTTATCACACTCAAACCTTTTTTAGTTAAGCTTATTTGCTTGTTTCTCCTTTTTTGTCTCTAAATTTTGTTGTTCTATAAATCAGTCTTCTGCCTCTGTTCCCCCTATTGATATGCTCTCCCGATGAGAATGATTTTCTTTGTGATGTTGAATGTGAATCATTATTAAGGTATTTCCACTTTGTTTTATACATCTATGATTAATTTCTTTTTTGTGAATATACACGTATATGTTTTTTCTTTTTTATTAAGTTTATAGTTACAATTTAGATATACATAATGATTATATTCATAATAGGGAGTTTGTACCTGTATATGATATGTCTTGATTCCTCTTTTATTCATGTTCCCTTTCCCTCCCGCCTCTTTCCCTCTTATTTACAAATGATTCCATTTTATCCTTTTTTTTGTTCTTTTCTCTTCCTTCTCACAGTCCCAATTCTTCTTTCCTTTTGAGGAAATTTCTTCCTATTTCACAGTATCTATTGTACATTTTAGTCCTTATTTACTTTTTCAGTTTCTCACACCAGGGAGAAAATGTGATATTTGCACATGTGTGTTCAATTTATTTCATTTATGTATCCATTTACCTGAAAAGTCTCAAGTTTATCTTTCTTTATGTCTGAGTAGTACTTCATTGTATAAAAAAAGTCATGTCCTTTTATACATTCCATGGTTGATGGCATTTGAGTTGTTTCCAAAATTTAGCTATTAGCTGGGGATCTAGCTCAGTGGCCTAAGCACCTGCCTGGCAAGTGCAAGGTTGTGAGTTCTATCCCCAGTGCCAAAAAAAAATTGTACTAGTATCAAAATTTAGCTATTATAAACTGTGCTGATATAAACATGGGTGAGCATATTTTTGCTGTGGTATGATATTTTTAATTCTTCTGAGAAGGGCTGGTCAAATGGGATCTCTAATTCTAGTTTTTTAAAGTATCTCCATGCTGATTTTCACAGTGGTTACACCAGTCTATACTCCCACTATTAGTGGAGAAGGATCTTTTTCACCACAGCCCTTTCAGCATTTGTTACTGGTTGATTTCTTGATAATAGCCATTCTGTCTGGCGTGACATGGAATCTCAGTGTTGTTTTAATTTGCATCTCTCAAATGACTAGTGATGTTGAACATTTTTTTCATGCATTTATTTGCCATTTGTATTTTTTCATCTGAGTTCATATTCACCTCAGATGCCTACTTTAGAACTGGGTGTTTAAATATGGGGGGTTGACTTTTTTTTCAATTCTTTATGTGTTCTAGAAGTTAGTCTTTTGTCTGAGGAGCAACTGGCTACAAGTTTTCTCATTCTGTGGGTCATCTTTTCTATTGGTGATTTCTTTTGCTCTTCAAAAAGTTTTGAATAGGATGAGATCTCAGTTGTTGATTCTTTGTAGTACTTCCCATGTGATGCAGGTGTTTTACCCTGAATTCTCTGCCTACACCTATGTCTTAAAGAGTTCTGCCTATTCTTTTCCAGCAGATTCAATATTTTTCTTTTAATATCTATATCTTTGATCCATTTTGATTTTAGTTTAGTGCATGGTCAGAGACATGAGTCTAGTTTTAATCTTTGATGTGTGGAAAGCCAGTTTTTCCAGCACTATTATTAAAGAGACTATCTTTCTTCCAATGAATGTGTTTGGCCTCTTTCTCAAAGATAAGGTGATTGAGTGTGTTAGTAGTTGTGTTTACATCTTCTAATCTATTCCACTGATCCTCAGGTCTGTTTTTTTGTTTTTGTTTTTGTTTTTTTCCAGTACCATGCTGATTTTATCAGAGTAGCTTTGTAGCATAATTTCAAGTCAGAGATTGTTACGCTTCCTGCCTTGCCTTTGTTGCCCTAGATTGCTTTTGTATTCTGTGTCCCTTTTGTTTCAAAATAAATTTCAGGAATGTTTTCTTTAGTTCTGTAAGGTATGCTAATGGTATTTTGATCAGGATTGCATTAAATATGGATAATAGTTTTGGAAGTATGGCCATTTTTCACTATGTTGATTTTTCCTATCAATGAGCAAGGGATATCTTTCCATTTTCTGATATCATCTTTGACCTCCTTTTTCAGAATGGTATATATTTTCAATATATAGATCTTTTTCTTCCTTTGTTACATTGATTTCTAAGTATTTAATTTTTTGGATGCTATTGTGAAAGGTGTTGTTTCTCTAATTTCTCTGTCAGTGTGTTTGTTGTTTTTGTACAGGAATGCTATTGATTTTTGAGTGTTTATGATTATATTTTAATTTAACTACCCTGTTATTTTATTCAGGGCAGATATCTTTGCTCATATATCTTAAATCCATAGAAAAGGTACTCTGTGCTTTTTGTTGAGTGAATAGCCTTATTTATTTATTTATTTTTTGAGTAGCCCTATTTAAATGAATACCAGAAAGGAATTGAAGACTATCAAAGAAAATCTAGTTATGAAATAATTAAGGATGGGTCAGTATTCAGCAGTAAAATAACTGGTGAGAAAGTTCAGCTACTCCTTACTTGCAAAGAATACCTCATAGCATCAAGGGGTCACACATACACTGTAAAGCTGAATTAGAAAACTGCTGAGATTTCACACACACACTCAATATTCTTCCATTTTGAAGGAAAAATTTCTAATCACTTCATGCTTCTTTCTTATGCTTTTTTGAAACAAAACTATCTGAATAAATAATTTTCCTAACCTTCTTTTATGTGCTGCCCAACAGCTAACAAACGGATGAAATATCTTAATCTATCACCAAGGAAACAATTTATTTTTAACTAATTATAAAAAGTAATTTATTTTTAATTAATCAAGAAATAGTTATCAATTGGCTGTATGACATTGCACATGTAGTTTCACATTCTCTTGGAATGTAATTTCCTTTTGCATAAAATGAGAGAATCAAATGACATGAGATCATTTCATAAATTCATTATTCTTTTTTTCAGCTCCCACATAGTATTTAATATTTGGCCAGTGGAGTGCACATTTTAAAATATTATAATGTTATATTCATTAAAATTATAAAAATAGGAAGAATAAGCCATTGTTCCGATTACTCATAGGTTTGGAAGACTCAAAAACTCAAGCAACAAAGTCAAGCCAGGAATGCCCTTCTGCTCTCCCTTCCTGTCCAAGTATTGAAGTCCCGCAAACACTTGTAAAGATTTCCAAATGATTCAGTGAAGTAGAGGCAGACCCTGAGGAATAGAGTGTTCTGTCAACACTCTGCTTGGAAGAACAAGCA
>RJWT010021375.1:0-17662 GCA_004365215.1 Cuniculus paca | reverse complement strand
AAACCTTCCCAAACTCCTCCTGTGAACCAGTTCCAAAGGTTTCTGAACCACGTGGTGGGTTAGGTAGCATCACAGCAATGATCCCACTTCTCTGTTACCGAAATCTTAGATACTTCTCTCATTGCTGGAACACAATGCCCAACACCCACAACTTAAGGGAGGAAAGGTTTATTTTGGCTCATGTTTACAACCCATGGTCAGCTGGCTCTGAGGCAGGATGAGATGGCAGAGGTGCATGGCCAGGAAAAAGCTGCTCACGGCATGGCTTTGAGGGAGCAGAGAGGGTCATGGGAGGATCCGGGAATGGAGGCGTAACTTTCCAGTTCACACTCTCAGTGACATGCCCATTCCCACCAAGACCCACCTCCTGACAGCAAATCCACTACAGTGCCCTGTAATACCACTGCTCTCCAGTGGGCCTGCCTATGGTTTCATGAGGCTGTCAGGGGACATCTAGATATAAACCAAAACAGTGATGGTTTTTTAATGTATCCTTTAAGTTTTTTGATTTGTACATATGTATGGACATTCCGTGCAATGACTCAATACAATGTGTAATGATCAAATGTTGCATGTGTATCTCCTTAAACATTTTTAAATGTTTATTATAACATAATTATACATATTTATGGGGTACAGTGTGATACAGTATACACAAATCACATCAGGGTAATTAACATGTGCATCTCCCGATCACTGCCTTCTCTGGGAACACTGCAAGCTCCTCTTCTAGCTACTCATCAAATGCCTCAGAGGTTACAGAGAACCGGTCACCCCACTGGGCTACAGAACTCCAGAACGCACTTCTTCCGTTAACTTCCACATTCTGGAGCCTGTTATTCAACCTCAGTTTCCACTCCTCTCCCTTTGAGGTCTGCAGCAGGTGAAAACCACAACGAGCTGTCGTCTCAGCCTTGTCAAGATGGCTGTTATCAAGAAGACAGAATGAAACACATGCTGGCAGCGATGTGGAGAAAGGGGAACTCTGACACACTTTTGGTGGGAGTGTAAATTGTTCAGCCATTCTAGGGAACAGCGTGAGGTTCCTGAAAAACCTAAAACCAGATCTACCATAGGATCTGGCTTGCCCTATGCTGGCACCCAAAGGGAATGAAAGCAGCCTATCAAAGAATCCTTGCAAGCCAAGGTCATTGCAGCGCTATTCATAGAAGCTACGCTACAGAATCAAGCTAATGCCCATCTGTGTATGAACAGAGAAAATGTGCTATGTGTGCATGACGTTACACTATTCATCCATTAAAAAAAATTAAATCCTGCCCGCTGCAGAACAATGAATGAAACCGGAGGACTTTAGGTGAGATAAGTCAGAAAAACAAACACTGCAAGTTCCTTCCCACGTGGAAGCTAAAACTGCCATCTGCTCGCAGAGCAGTGGCTGCTGGGGCTTCTGAGCGAGTGGGCCTCAGCCTGCTGCGGAGGAAGCAGCAGCAGAGCCAAGGCACCAAGCACCCTCGCCTCACGTATGGAGCACACAGTGACGCTCTCTAGCTTTCTGCCACACCACGGTTTATTTGCTGATATTACGTGGGAGTCAAGACTTCAGTTTACTATTGTCTACGATCTATAACTTACTCAAGCCACTTCCACAGAACTTTTGCTCCATTCTGCATCCCAATAACCAAACTGTTCTGGATAACATCATTAATGACCATTTCGCAGCCAGGCATGGTGGTGTACACTTATGATCCCACCCCTCTAGGAGGCTGAGGCAGGAGGATCCCAAATTCAAGGCCGACCTGAGCAACTTAGAACTTCTCAAAATAAAAAACACTTAAAGGCCTAGGGATGTAGCTCAGTGTAAAGGTCCTGGGTTCCATCCCCAATATTAAATAAATAACCTCCATCTATCAAATACAGTTAGTATTTAAATTTATATTGTAGCCAGGCATGGTGGCGCACTCCTGTAATCCTACCACTCGGGAAGCTGAGGCAGGAGGATTGTTGCAAGTTCAAGACCACCCTGGGCTACAAAGTAAGCCCAAGGCCAGCCTGAACTGCATAGAGAGAACCTGTCTCAAAAAAATAAAAATAAAAATAAAATTCCTATTGTAGTCACACTTTTTTTTTTTTTTGAGATAAGGTCTTGCTACTTCAGGGTGGCCTTAAACTCATTGAGGCTGAGCTATAACCTCTGCCTCAGTCTCCCAAGTGCTGGGATTACAAGTGTGCACCACACCTGGGTTACACATTTAATTTCAGTAATTTCAAAATGGGATGTCATACCTAGAATTAGTATTTTTTTTCCTTTTTTGTTTTTTCCTATTTGCTGTTAACACACATGGAGATTTCCCGTTATTATAGATTATTAATATTTGGGTGTTTCTTTCGTCACAAGTGTTATTTTCTGCCAGAAAAGTTTTGCAACTTCAGTCCATCTAGTTCTTCTATGTATTTTTCATATATATTTTAAATCACTTTTAAAAACTCATTCTGTTACATCAAAGCCTTCAGAGTAAGTTGAGGGTCTAATTTTGTTCTTCGAATTGAGACAGTACATTTGTCGTATTTTCATCTACACCTAGATTCTCAGGTATACCCAGATTTTCATCTATACCTAGATTCTTTGTCACCATTCTTATTAATCCAATTATTTTTCTTCTGACTTGACTCCAGTACCTTCAGAGTAGGTACAGATATCTGGTGAGAAACCACCTCTCAGCAGTCTTATTTTCCTACAATTGTCTAACCTTCTATGTGAACTTTAATCAAATTTTGTGACTCTAATGTGACTTTTATTGAATTTATATATAATTTCAGGTTTCTATCTTTACAAGAGTAATTTTTTTTTGTATTTGTTCAAATCTTAATTGATTTCTTTTTGTTTTTTGAAACTGGGTCTCTCCTTTTAGTCCAGACTGGCTTTAAACTCACTGTGTAACACAGCCTGATTGCCAACTCACCTGCCTCAGTCTCCCCAAGTGCTGGGATTATAGGTGTGCATCACCATGCCCGGCTCTTAATTGCTTTTGTTTTTATAATGTATCTTGGTAAATTTATTTTTTTCCTATTGTGAATGAAATATTTTCCCATTAGCATTTCAAGGTATTTACTACTAGTACTTTGTATATTCATCTTGTTTCTAAAGACCGTATCAAAATCCCATGGCTTTTCCTAATCAGGATTTCTCGGGCATATAATCACATCAACACAGTTCTCTACTTTCCTGCACCTATACTGTTTATTTCATTCAGAAATCTCGTTACAGTCCGGGTTTCATTGTGGCTTCACAGTGAAACACTTGCCGAACGTGTGTAAGGCCCTGGGCTGATCACAAGGCCTGAAACAAAACAAAACCCTTTATTATATCCACAGGTCCTCCAAGGTTGTCTTTAATATCAAAATAAGGCAGCAGCCATTGCTGGTGGTCCTTAATTTTTAATTAAAATGTTTTATGGTTAAAATTAAAATATAGTACTTTTCATAAAAGTACTGTGTTCAAATTTTTCATTTTAGTCGAGAATCATTAGAAATGATTCTCATTAGAAATGGCTGTAATGTTTACCAAAACACCTCTCAGCATCTACTGATGCCTTACCTTCAGTTCATTTACATATAGCTGATACTGAAACAGCCTTGAACACTTGCGGTATAATAACGCTCTTGGCCAAAGTATACTATTTCTCTTCTTCCAATAGTTTTTTATTTTGAGTTTTCACCTGTACGTAAATGAGAGTGGTCTATGGTTTGGTCTGATCCTATTACTTTACCAGGTTTTCGTATTAACATGTACTAGCTGCATCTAATAAATTGGAGATGTTTTCCTTTTAAAAGTTTGGGGTAAACATCAAATTATCCTTCATGTAACCCTAATACTTTTTACATTATGGATTTTAAAAATGATTTTGCACCCCTGTACTTATAATTGGTGTGCTTGCTTTTTGGTTTTTTGGGGTTTTGTTTTTGTTTTTGAGACAGAGTTTCGCTGTGTTTTTAAGAGGGTTTTTTGGTACAAGAAAACCCTCTTAAACCCCAGGACCTTGCACTTGCTGTGGAGCTATAACCCCTGCCCTTTGCTATGTGCTCAGGCTGGCCTTGAACTCGCAGTGACCCTCCTGCCTCAGCCTCCCAAGTGCTGGGATTACAGGCATGTGCTACCACACCCAGCCTGTGCTAGCACTTTTGATTTCTCCTCGGGTTAGTCCTGGTCACTCAGGCTTTCTGGAAAGGCGGGGTAGGGGGTTGCTATCCAGAGCCAACACCATCTGCACCTCCTGCCCCACCCAGCAGCAGCCTGCAGAGCTGCACTCTACTTCTAAGCTCTGTGTTTCTTACACTTATGTAATGGATGTGGCTGAGTCTTCAAGGTGATGGTCAGAGAAAAGTGTGAAGGTACCAAGAGAAAACTACAGGAAATCTGAAATTTCAGTGAGTTCCCTTCACTAGTACGAGGTTCCACTCTAATTTTCCCCTTTTCTGTGGTGTTATGGGAGGCTTGAGCCTTCCAGTAAAGAATCTGCTAGCCTTGTGGCTGATCTTCATGACCATAGTGTTGTAGGAAAACAGTCACAGATGCACTTGCCACCCGATCTGAAAACAGATTTTTAAGGGCGCAACCAAGCAGGGACTTGTACCACAGCAAAGTCAGAGTGCTGTCACCTCTGCTTAAAAGACACAGCTGTCTCTTTCTGAACAGATTTTCGGTGTTCAAGACCAAACTAATGGGAAATTGAGTGAGGATCTAGTTTTACTGTTTTAAAATGATGTTTGCTACAGGAGTTTTCTAAATGGATTTCTGTAAAAAATAACGCTAGTTGATTTGCTAAGCTGGACATGATGGTGCACACCTGTAATCACAGCACTTGGGAGGCAGAGGTGGGAGAATCATTGTGAATTTTAGGCCAGCCTGGAGTACACGGTGAGTTCAAGGCCAGCTTGGACTACACAGGAGACCCCTTCGAAAAAGCAAAACCAAACCAGAACTAGTTGATTTGCTCAACATGATAAAAGTGAGCCCCAAACCAAGCAGCTATAGGTGGCCCTAAATCCAACCTTGTGGGACAACAGCAATGAGGTCATCGCATGGTTTCTAAACACGACTCTCAATCCTCCCTGAAGTGGAGGTCACTTGACATGATTTATGTGGGTTAAATCACTTCTTAGCTTTTCCTGCATTTTAACAATTAAATTACATAGTATATTACAGTTGTTAGCATGAAAAATGTTTCGCCTGAACGTGGAAAAACTTCCTGTGATTAAAGGCTCCACAGAGCAAGGAGTAAGTCAAGAATTAGTAAAGGAATTTCAGCAAAGCATTGAGCTTTCCACTGTTAGCAGACATCGAGACAACTGAACTTGTTAGAACTGAGTGTGAAGTAAAGATATGCAGACCGCCCAGCACTTGGGAGGCTGAGGCAGGAGGATCACTGCAAGTTTGAAGCCAGCCTGAGCTATACAGTGAGCTCAAGGCCAGCCTGAAATACGCAGCAAGACCCTGCCTCAAAAAAATAAAAATAAAAATAAGCAGACTGAAGATGGGGAGCTGAGGCACTCACTCTCAAAAGTACAAGCATTAGGAACTCGGGTTTCTCCAGAATGCAGTGCTGCTCCAAATACACTGTAAACAAACGTAGTAGTCACTTTCATGTCTCTACCATGATCAAATGAAACACCCAGCCTTGTGTCGCCATGCACAGCTGTAATGCAGCTACTCGGGAGGCTGAGGCGGGAGGATCACAAGTCCAAGGTTAGCCTGAGCACTGAAACCCTGTCTCAAAATTTTTTTACAAGGCTAGGGCCATAGATGAGTATAGAGCACCTGCTTACCAAGCATGCTGAAGTCCTGGTTTTAATCCCAAGTACCACGAAATATCTACCATGATCTCTTAACCCTGGTAAGGCCAACCATGGTAGTACAAGCCTATAATCCCAGCTCTCAGGAGGCTGAGGCAGGACTGCCACGAGTTTGAGGCCAGCCTGGGCTACGTAGTGAGTTCAAGGCCAGCCTGAACTACACAGTGAGACCCTGCCTCAAAAAGAACAAAAAGGAAAAGAAAAAGGAAAAAAACCAAGAAACAAAAACCAAAAACGGTTAAGCCAGAGTTCCTGAACTCTTTCTAGGAGTTTCTGATGGGCAATTCAGGATCCACAGGAAGGCGGAACCTTACAGAGCTGCAGCTATCTTAATTGGCTTCCCATAAATTAAGAAATTAGGTTACTAACCAAATTAATTATGACATACACAAGCCCTGCAGTGACTCACACAGGCGCTGAACCCAGCACTGCTAAGAGGACTGTGAGCATACGGCTGGCTTTCCTGTGCACGTGCATGCCTCACTGGCCCTCAAGCCTGCGCGTACTCGGATACCAGACGCGCGTGCCGGGCAGTGCCCTGCTGAGCGAGGCAGGAACTCTGGAAGGCTGTCACTCTTCACGGGCTGTCGCCTTGTCTCTAAGGCCCACGTGACAGAACCCCAGGCTGGGAGGGTAACAGCGCTCAGTGCACTGATGAAGTAACAGCTTTAGGTTTCTCAAAGTCTGCACAGGAAGGAAACTGTGTGGCACAGTTCTTTAATATATTTTAACAATGGAAATGGGAAAGCGTAAACCTTTCTTCTTCAGTACTGGGAGGGAACCCTGAACCTCTGCACGGCCTACAGGCCCAGCCTTTTTGCTTGTTTTTTCACACAGGGTCTTGTGCTCAATCACTAAGCTGCCCAAGCAACATTCAGACTTGCTATTCACCTGCCTCGGCCTCCCCGTGTGCTGGGAGTACAGACACACGCCACAGGGCTGCCTTTTGTGTGTTGTGGCGCTGGAAACCGAACCCAGCACACATATCCTAGCTACATCCCCAGACCTGTGTTTACTTTTTATTTTCAACACAGGGTCTCACTACATCACCAAGATGCCTAGGTTGGACTTCAACTTGTAGTCCTCCTGCCTCAGCCCCCCCCAGAGTTCTGGGATGCTACCCCTGGCTGCATTTTTTTTTTAATTAACATTAACCTTTTATGAGAATTCATTTTCAATTTGTAGGTATTCTTGTTTGACAAAATTAAAAGTTGATTATTTCATTTTAGATTATAGTTTTAGTAAGTTTACCGCCCATGAAATCTTACTATGGAAACCACCAGAATATGTTTCAGTTTTGGTTTTGAGATAGTGCCTCACTAAGCTGGCCTCAAACTTGGGATCCTCCTGCCTCAGCTTCCCGATGCTGGGATTACAACAGGTGTGTACCACCACACTCTGCTAGAATGTTTAAAAGCATGCTGCTATGAGTTGTGAATAATTTTACAAAAAGGAAAGCCTTTTATAACCACACACAAGCATATCCCAACTTTTGATGAGGACCTTCCCAGTCTTCCAACCACATGTGGAAAAAGTAACTGGTTAATCCAATAATCAAGCCTTAAAGATGCTGAATAAAAGGTCTCAGAAAAAATACCCAGAGCCAAAGTGAGAGCAGTATTCTATTATGTCCCCCACTGCCAGGAGGGAAAAGGAAGGAGCAACAACCTGGACAAAAACCTTGTAAACCTTCTCAAAAAACAAAACCAGACTACATGTGCAACTCTAAAATCCTTGCTGCTGGTCACAAGAAAGCCACTGACAAGAGCAAGTCCCAAGTCCCCAGCTTGCCAGTGAAGAGTCTCAATGGAACACTCAGGGACCCCGGCTTCCGACTGGGAGGATTAAATGTCCAAAGGGAACCGATTTCACCGTTAGGGGAGCTCATAATATGAGAATTGCAATTTAAAGTCTCTTAATTGTAGGCTAAAAATTGCGAATGTGTTTTAGATTCTCCAGTGAATTTATTTAGAAAACTTTTTTGTACTTTAATAGTTTAAGCTAAAGAAAAAAATGTTCACATACACAGTTTTGTTCCAGTCAGAACTCAGGTGTGTTTTATTTTTAAATCAAACTGCAGCAGCTGTGAGTTTAGCTGCAAGTGTCCTGCCACCCCACCCCAGTGTCGCTGAGCTAAGTGGCACGCACACACACGTGCACACCTTCCATACCCAAACCTTTGACAGTTTAAAATAACTGTTCCTCATTACAGCTTTTTACGTCCACTGGTATTCATATTCATAAGGAACAATCCCTATAAGCCAAAATTTGTATCTGTGACCTCAAGTAATTCTTGATGTCAACATTTTTCTCAGTTCACCTAGAAATAGGGGGATGGAGTTCAGTGGTAGACCACCTGCCTAGCACTTGCTAGGCCCTGAGTGTGAGCTCCAGTACCATCCAAAAAAAAGGGGCGTGGAAAGTCAAAAGGAGTAAGCCACACAATTGATCAAAACAAAAGCTATACCAAAAATAACAATGTAGGGAAAATTTTTTAAAGTATAGATTCTGTTGAAATAGTAATATCCAAAGAGTTCTGGATTCATTGCCAAAATTTAGGTTTTCTCAATTAAAATGAGAGGAAGCAAGCCAAGGTGACCCAGGCCTGTAATCCCAGCAATCTGGAGGCTGAGGCAGGAGGAGCACCTTGAACAGGCCAGCCTGGGCTATACAGTGAGTTCAAGACCAGCCTGAATTATACAGCGAGACCCTGTCTCAAAAATAAAAAATAAATGAGAAGAACTGATTTTATTGCTGGAAGATACATTAATTCTCTGAAGACAGAATGAGCCTTGACAATTTAATTTCTACATAAATGTTTGAATATACAAAATATCAAATATAAACAGTAGTGTAGCAAGAAAATAAACCGGCAGAAATAATTATTCACCTAGTAATAATTAAGACCACCATTTCAAAGACTTTCTATACATGAAGAATGAGAAAATACTGCAAGATTTTACAGCATACACTGGATCAACCCCACATCATTACTGTTATACTTCCTTCTTCTTCAGGATGAGTGGACCCACGTTATCTCCCGTCAACTCATTATGTTTGTTATGGGAGCCGTCACAGGCAGGAAACTAAAAAGAAAAAACAATTACAAGTGTTATTTTAAAACTATGATTAAGTAGAAATATTTGCTAAATGCTGTCACAAAGCACATTACTTGCTTAAAAAGATTCATCAAAGCTTTGTACAATGGCATTATCATAGCCACTAAGATTTATCCAAGGCACAATTATTAATTGAAAACGATTCATCAGACAGCTTTAACACATTATTTTACCACACCCTGTACTACAGCAAATTTGACTATCAAAATTATTAAATCACTGTGAGGTGTAGATTTTAAATAAAAACCTTGGGCTGATTCTATGAGTTTTAAAAAAGAATCAAAATGAGCTTAGTCTCTGTGGAGCTCTAAATTTGAGGGTGCCTCTTAATTCATAGTAAAAAAATGGAAATAAATTCAAAATCAATTATAATGTTTTCTTACTACAAAACTCATACAGACTAAGTTTACTGAAAAATTTTAAAAATGAATCTTCACTCATGATCCATCCAGATACAGGTGTAAATAACATCTGGTAGACATCCTCTTCTGTGTCCCTGTGTGGTCTCTTTTTGCGGGGGTGGGGCGGAGACAGGGAATTTGCTGTGCAGCTGGCCTAGCCCTCAGCTAACTCATTGTCTGCCTCAGCCCCCCAAGTGCTGTGACTCCAGGTCTGCCACTCAGCTTGTTTTCATTCTCTTTTCTTTTTTTGAGACAGGGTCTCGCCATGTAGCCCAGGCTGGCCTTGAACTCACAGCGATCCTCCTGGCTCTGTCTCCTCAGAGACTGGATTACAGGTGTGCAAATCTGGCTTTGTTTTGTTTTTTGGTTGGGAGGTTGAGACAGGGCCTCACTGTGCAGTCCAAGCTGGCCTCAAACTCATGGCAGTCCTGCTCGGCTTTCTAAACGCTAGGATTACAGGTGTGCACTGCTATGCCTGGCTTCACTGATTTGTAGAAGTAACACTGGTGTCACATTGTAACATGCTTCTCTTACCTGTATTAAGTCAGGATCTCATTAAATATCCCTTAAATATCATAGAATTAAATAGTCTTTTAAAACATGATTTGTTTATAGCTGCAAGATATTCCATTTGTATTATACTGTAATTTTCCCATTATCAGAGAGTTTGTAAACTTTGCTATTACAAAGGATGTTGAGATAAACAATATTGTGCTTAACTTTTCATATAACCTAAGGTCAAAGTGCACAGAACAGGCTCCAGCAACCCCCGATGCTTCTCACGCCAGGCCCGTGTCCTCCAGGGCGGCTCTTACAGGCTTCGTCCTCTCACGGTGCCCAAGCTCGCTCTGCAGAGCCAGCTTCTCCCTCGCTCTTCATTTTGACTTTCTCAAATAAACTTTGCCGCTGCCAACAATCAATCAAATCACCTGTAGGAGAGCCACCTTTCACCGGCTCCCACTGTGAGCGTCCCCTTTGCATCACCTTACCGGGTCCGCACTGGCGGGGTAGCAGCAATCACAGCAGCAGGCGAAGTGCGCTGGGAAAGGCCTGCAGCGGGAGCTACCCCAGCGGGCGCACACCCCCGACCCGCGCTCGGACACAGACTCTTACCGTCTTGGAGCGCCAGCACCGGCAGTAGGCGGCTTTCGTGAGACACAGGTCTTCGATGTTTATTTCATTCACCACCTTGGGGTTCTCCTTCTGGATCTTAAGGTTTATCAAGCTGTCCTTCTGCTGCTTCTTCTTCGGGAAGAACGGTCGGATGGCGAGGTAGCCGAGCAGGGCGAGCACGCCCAGGAAGGGCAGCAGCCGGAACCATTCTGCAACTGAAGGCGCACAGTCAGCCGCACCGCCACCCTGGGGTGCGCTCGCAGCAGACCCCGCTCCGCGAGCACGCGCAAGCTAGAGACTCAGCATAGTAGAAAGTTCAATTTGCAGTCACTTCAACCACCGTGTCGCTCTGCGCCCGCAGCACGTCTATGCGAGCGAGGGCCTGTGTCCAGACGCCCCCGGCCCCCTGCCTGGGGCGGGGCTGCACCTAGGCTGTGCGGTGCTGGCATCCAGGGGGCCGATCCCTAGCCCGGCCCGCTGACGGCCAGGCACAGTTCCCGGCAGATACTGGGAAGCACGCGTGGTGGGGGCGGCACCACCCAAAGGGCGGGCAGCCTGGGAGGGAGGAAGGGGAGAGGGGCTGCTGCGGCCTTCCGCCTGCCCTGCCCTGCCCTGGACTGCTCTCCCCGCACCGGCTCCCCCCTGCCGCGGACCAGCCCACTGTGCCCGGAGCGTCTACGCGCTGTGAGCCCAACAGCCTCTCCGCCTCGAACTCGGGGGCTGTGTATCCCAGCCCAGCACCAAAAAAGTAAGACGCTGTGTCTGTCTTTACTTTCACCAGGAGTTGCGGCAACCATAATAAAAAATAGCAGTCAACTGTGCTATATTTTACATGTTTAGAAAACATTTTCACTTTTTTCTTTTGACCATACTGCAGATTAACCCAGGGCTTTGCACTGAGCTACATCCAGTCCTTTTCTTTTTTTTTCAGTTGAAAGGGGGTCTTGGTAAGCTGCCCTGACTGGGCTTAAATTTGTGATCCTTCTGCCTCAGCCTCCCAGAGACCATCGTGCCCAGCTACAACTTCTCTCCTTAATACCATGTCTAAAATCATACAAGGGCTGGGGATTTAGCTCAGCACCACAAGTGCCTGCCTGGCAAGCATAAGGTTGTGAGTTCAATCCCCAGTACCAAAAATAAATAAATAAATAAATAAATAAATCAAATCAAATCATACAAAGGAATACCCATACATTTTTTTAACCACTGATTTATGATTTCTTTTTTGGGGTGTAGAGGTGGAGACAAGGTCTTGCTACGTAGCACAGGCTGGCCTCAAATGCCCAGTGATCCTCCTGCCTCAGCGTCAATGTCTTTTTTCCTTTTTTCTGGTAATTGTTCCTAACTTACAAAATATTGCCTAAAAGCTGCACTTTAATCAGTTGAAACTTTTACAAATTCAGGATGTTCTCATTGTAGGATAAAGCTCATTCCATAAACGTTCCTTAAATAGCTTTCGGAGTCCTGTGCTAAGACGGCATGTAACTTATGTGTGCAGTGTGAAATCACGGCCTGTGGACAAAAACACGTCAAGACTCCTCTAAGACAGTGCTGGGGGACTCGTGGCACATGTACCACACAGGTCACACAGGGCCCTCTCTGCCCTGACATCAGGGGTTGTGAGAGTCTTTTTTCTAAACTAAAACCTCAGTATTTGGGTGCAACTGCAGTGCTGGCAGTTTGAGATAAGTGAGTCTTGGGTCGCAGTTTGAGAACTTGGTCTCTAGAAGGTTGGCCGTCACTCCCTTAAGATAAACACGTTCCCACACATGGATCAAGTCTCTGTGAGGACCCTTGTTTAAAATCAAAACGTCCTACACATATTAATTGTACAGAAGTCCTGTTTACTTCCCTTCACTGAGTGCCTCCCAGCACCTCACCAGGTGCTACACAGAAACAGCCAAGTTAGGAAAAAACAGGAAATTGTGCACCAAGGTGAGTGCTAATAAATATGGTTGGGGATGTGGCTCAGTGGTAGAGCACCTGCCTGGGGTTCAATCCCCAGCCCCAAAACAAAAACAAAACAAAACCCACAAAGTAGAGAAGTACCATACAAGAAAAAAAGGTTTTACTACTGACAATAAATGAAGCCGGGTGTGGTGGTGCACACCTGTAATCCCAGCACTAAGGAGGCTCTGGCAGGTGGATCGCTGTCAGTTTGAGGCCAGCTTGGGGTACAAAGTGAGTCCAAGGCCAGCCTGAACTGCATAGTGAAACCCTGTCTCAAAATGACCAAAAAATAAATTCATTCTACTTGTTTCAATAATTAAAAAACCAGTTTAGGGTCAACCTGAGCTACACAGCAAGACCCTGTCTCTAAAAAAATAAAAACATAAAAAAAACCAACCCAGGGGTAGGGAAGCAAGCTGACAGCAACTTCAAATAAGGGGGTGCCAAGAAAGGTTTCTTAAATAATAAAAAGGACTTTTAAGCCTAAAGATGAGATGAAGCCAAGGACTCAAAGGCATAACTCTGAAGACACAGGATAGTGTGTGAAACGGCCAACTTCCCACCAAGTGAGAGGAATCAATCCCAACACTACCGGCAAGAGCGCCAGCACGGGCTCTGCTTGACACTCCAGCTCCGGAAACGCCCACTCCCGCACAGCGCAGAAGCTCCCACCTTCCGGCAGACCTCAAAACAAGGCAGCTCTCAACCCACTGGAATTGAGTTTGTATCCACCCAACCGAGAAAATTCAGTAAGGTCTGAACCTATTTACCTTCAGGGCCTGAGTAAGTGTCAATTAAAATCCAGGAAGACTGTTCAGCTAGATCGACGGCCCTTTTTTTTTTTTTTTTTTTTTTTTTGAAACAAGGTCTCACTATGCCGTTCAGGCTGGCCTTGAGCTCACTTTATAGCCCAGGCTGGTCTCCAACTCACAATGATCCTCCTGCCTCGGCCTCCCGAGTGCTGGGATTATGGGTGTGCACCACCACACCCGGCCTGTTTAAAATCTTTAAGAAAAGGGGCAACCCACTCGGGACCCCTTCTGTCTCTCTCTCAGAAGCTTTCTCTCTCTCAATAAATATATCCTGCTCATAACAAAAAAAAAAATCTTTAAGAAAAGAACGTTCGATGCCCTCTAGAACTATCATACCTCTGAACATGTCTGGTGATGTAACGAACACTAAAGGGCCCTCCCTCCGGAAGGACGGATCTGACGCACAGGGAAGCCTGACCCCCTGCGCAACACTGGACTGCGTAACACGGGGCTCGTGAGGCGAGAGGAGCAGGACCTTCCGCTCCGACACCTGAGCAGCTTCTCCAAGACGAGTCGGCGCACAGGCCCGGAAGGCGGCGCTGCATCCACGCAGAGGTCCCTCAGGAAAGGCTGGGCAAACTAAGCGCCTTGGCATCGCTGGTACATAATGAGAATGAGAGGGGGTTGCAGAAGCAAGCAGCTGCCCCATGATGAAAGGCTGTGCTATGCAACAGGTAGGAAGGAATCCACCCTGCATCTCACAGCAAACCACTGAAATACCAGACACTGCTCGCCCTGGAAAATTCCTCACCGACCAAATCAAGCTGGCACCTGACGGAAGGCAGATGAGAGGGCCGCACAGAAGAGCTGAGACTCAGAGGTGGGAGCAAAGGTGCACCAGCCTACTGGAAACACAGGGAAACAGACGGAAGAAAACAAAGCCCGCTGAAAGCACAGCGGCGGCCACTAGGTCAGCGGACAAAGGTCAAATGTGAGAAGTCCTCTCCGCTGGGTCCCTACACTGCCTAGAATAACGTGTTGTGCATTTTCTGAGAACAGCCCGGCTCTTTCGCCAGGATCTCAGACAAGGTCTGTGATCAACTCCCAGCCCCTCCAGAGCCAAGAAAGAACCACCCACCCGGCCAGTAAAACCAGTAGGCTTGGTGGCTGACGGAGTACAGAGCATGGTATAATGAAGTGACTCTCCTTCAGAGTTCTAGATTCCTAACTTTATTTGGGGATGGATGGAGCACTCTAATAAAAACCAAGCATAGAGAAAAAGGGGAGAAATAAGCAGTGCCAACATACTTGAGGGACACAGGGGAGACACTAAAGGTCCACAGGTAACCCCAAGTGAAGGGTGGGAAAAATACTGCCATGCGGGAGGTCAGAGGCGTCACAGGAGACAGATAGTGCTTTCTTTGAAAGGGTGCGACAGATTCTGCGAAGGAGCTGAGCAGAGCAGAAAGATACCAACTCCCCCTGCTTCCTCCATCCGAGAAAGACAGGAGGAATAAAAAGATACCACTCAGAGAATTGGGGGAAGTGATTTCGTCAGGGCGAGTGTTACTCCTGGCAAGAAGGTGCAACTACGAGAAATATCAAGGGTTTGTAGAAGACAAGCCAGTATTAGAACGCGAAAGCCTGGGAGACCTAAGATTAGAGGTTGGATGGAGATGCATTTCTGACTATAATTAAGTCAGACAGAACTGGTTGATCTCCACATTCAGTTCATCTACAAAGTACCCAGCGAGGCAGCATTTTGTTTACTCACTAGAATGTAAAAGGGTTGGACCTCCTTATATGGTTCCCTTTAATTAAAACCTTTCATTTCTTATACACTTTCTTCCTCTGTGAAGACTTCCTGTTTTAGGGTGAAAAATATCACGTGGTTTTAATTTTTTTAAAAAAAGACCACACTTGTATTATTAATTGTAAGAAGGGTCTTAATATTTATACTGACATTTATATCCTGCTATTAAGCAACTGTGAAAGGGGAACAACTGGCACCACCAGAAAAATAAAATCAAGATTTAAAAAAAAACATTTCAAAGCAACCAGACTATGAAGCAATAAATTTCTGAAGGTTTGGACACCATAAGGAAAGCGCAGCCAGCCTGGTGGTGCACACCTGTATTCCCAAAATGCCAGAGGCTGAGGCAACGGGGTTCCTGAGAGCTCAAGCCCAGCCCAGCCTGAAACACGAAGCAAAACCCCTTCTCAAAGTATCAAAAATAGAAGGAAGAAAGTATCTTAAGGAAACAGAAGTAAGTTTAAGAGGGGACAGATTCGCTGTTTCATACAGTGACAGAGGCCTGCTATGACAGCCCATTCCTGATCCGATAGATAAAACAAACATTGGGGGCGGGGCTGAGGATTGAACCAGAGACCCCAGGCAAGCTACACAGACCAGAGCTGGGGGGGAGGGGAGATATAACAGGAATGTCTGGGGCCGGAAGTGTGCCTCAGTGGTACAGCACTTGTCTGGCATACCTGAAAAGTCCTGAGGTTCAGGCCCAGCACTGCCAATTTTTTTTTTAAATACACATAGGCACACTTGGATCCCAATGAGAAATCCTAAGAAACTAGGACAGTTTACTCTCATTTGCAAATCCGCAAAAGGTTGCATGTAACAAAACCATAAAAACAATATTGACAACTTGGTTGCCATTAACTTTGTAACATTTTTTATGTACTGTTTGCAGCTCAGACAGACATGATTTCTACTTCTCAACTGTAGGAAAAATACAAATAAAGCATCCCTGAATGGCTTTGCTACTTAAAACATAAACTACATCAACATTAAAGGGTCAACAAAATAAAAATAGTGACCAATTCAAAGAGTCCCCCCTTTTTCGATTCCATGGTGAATAAGCAGTGTCCTCGCATGTGGCGCTGCAGTGCCCACAGAGATTCTCAGTGCACACCGGATGAGTGGAGGAGCTTCACACTGCTGCAGGAGCGAGGTGGGGGAAGATGTCTTAGATGAGACCCACGAGTGGTTAAATGAGAACCACAAAGGTCAAATAATCCTCAATCACACTTTTAAATATAGGTGAACTAATTAGGAAGAAACAAAACTTTTGTAATTTAACAGTGATAATATTTTCTCAAATTTTCAAAACAGGTTTCTAAAATAAAATTTAGCCTTTCAGAAATAATCTTTATTATTTGCATGTTAATAAATACAACTTTCTTTGGTTTGGATGTTAATGATTTCTATGCTATCTTACTGAGAAAACTTACCTTTTGTTCCATTTCTCCTAAAAATTTTTTGAGTTATATAGCAAAATAGAACTTAAATCGTAGGCTTTGTGATGTCATAAAGTCAATACACCCCTGTAGCCTCCACTGAAAATAAAAATATGTAAATACTTCCATTATCCCCGCAAGAATTCCCTAAACGATGTATTCTCCCACAGCTGATTCTTAAAAATAAACCCTCTTTCACCAGTTTCTGCCACTCTCCTCATGGATCAGTATCCATTCCTTCACTGACTGGCATTCTACTTTAGAACAGGCCGTAACATGTTTGTCTGTTCTCCTCTAGGTAGGTAGGTGGGCTATGTTTGGCTAGGGGCTATTACACATAAAGCTGCTGTCAACATCCTTGTACAAGTCTTTTTGTGTCATTTTGAAGTCTGTTCCACTTTCATTCTCAGTTCAGAACTGGCCCATTCTGGATAAGTAACACTAACAACCTTATACCTATCAGCTCTGGTATGTGTGCTACCCTGGGAATAAAGTCTCACACTAGCTGGGCATGGTGGCCCCCCACCATAATCCCAGCACTTGGGAGGCTGAGGCAGGAGGACTGCCATAAATCAGAGGTCAGTTGCGGCCATACTAGTGAGTTCAAGGCCAGCCTGAACTATGTATCAAGACCCTGTCTCAAGAATCTCACATTGATTTGTCTTGAAAGAATAAAACCTATTAAGTTTCATCGAAGACAAAAGCTAATTCAAGTGAACAGAATTTCATAGCAAGCTTGTAAATCTGAAAACCATTTTCTGAGTCTTGAGTGGGAAGACATGTGTGGTTGGAGTTGTTTTAAAGACGTTATGATCAGCAGGGTGTCGTGACAGACATCTATAATCCCAACACCAGGGTGGCTGAAGCAGGAGGATCATAAGTTCAAGGCCAGTCTAGGCTACAGAGTAAGATCCAGACTCAAGAAAACACACAGGCAACATGGTGGGGCACATCTGTAATCCTAGCACTGTGGGAGACTGAGGCAGGAGGACAGCAAATTCAAATCCAGCCTGGGTCATTTGGTGAGACCCTGTCTCAAACTAAAACTTCAAAAGGGTAGGGGCTAGAGCTCAGTGCAAAGGCCCTGGGTTCGATCCCTGGTACTATTAAAAAAAAAGGGCCAGGGATCTAGTTCAGTGGCCTAAGTGCAAGGTTGTGAGTTCAATCCCCAGCGCTGGAAGAAAAAAAAAAAAAAAAGAGCAAGATAGGAAGAAAGTTTATATGGTATAGTATTAAGAAAAAAATTTAAGTCAAAGTATTAGAA
>RJWT010021374.1:0-17602 GCA_004365215.1 Cuniculus paca | reverse complement strand
AACTGTTCAACACATTTGAAGCTGTGAGCATTAAAGTGACATTATATATTAAATAATAATTAGTACATAATTTATTATATACAGTGTCTACTCTACTCCAAGTATTATTTTATTCAATTGTCTTACTATAAATAGATGGTGCTAGAATCAGGTAACATTTTTACTGGATGGGTGACATCAGAATTGGCCTTCATGGATTTAACAAATTATTGGCTTTGAAATAGACGAAATACACTGTGGGTTGTACATCTGACTGAAAAATATGTACTGAGTATTTACTGTGTCTAGTCATATTTTAAGGTACTCTTTTACAGTAGTGATCATTACAAGTTTTTGCTTTCACAAAACTTATGGTATAGTTGAGAGGTAAAGAAATAAATAGTGAGATAGTACAAAATGATAACTTCTGTGATAGTAGAGGTATCATGAGAGAAGAAGGTGCCATTTTATATAGCATGGTGGAGAATAAACTCTGAGCAGTTAGCGTATGAAGCAAGACATGGCTTTAAAGAGAAAGCAAGGCTGTGTTAACATCAGGGGAAAGCACTCCTGACTGAGGCCTGAGGAGGCAAAGTCCCTGAGTCTTGAAAGCATTGGGTGTGTTCCTGGAGTCATGAGGGCATCAGGATGTGTTATGGGGATGAATGAAGGGCACATCAGTGGGAAAAGTAGCACAGTCAGGAAGTCAGGAGCCAGCTCATGGAGGAGTTCATGGAGAAGGAATCTGTTCTTGGGGTGGTGCAGGTCATTGGAAAATGACAAGGTACAGTGTGATACTATCTCAGGTACCTTCTGAAGAATTAGAGAGGGGAGTATAGGAGTTACTTTCCAAAGGGAGTAAGTCAGACCAAAAGTGGGAGCAAAAGTATAGATGCTTCTTGAAGTTCTTTTGAAAGTTTGAGCGAGAGTATTGGGAGTCAATGGCTTGAGGACATGTAGAATGTAGAACTGAGAGTATTTTTGGATTATACTTAGGTGCAATTTCTGACCACATTAGCCATAGTCCTTTCTCTACTTCTTCCAGGAAAGCAAGCACATAAGAAAAAAAAAAAGAGTGAGAATAACATTTCTCTAGTGTTAAACTTGAATTCAGTGTAGGTTGTGAAAATATGAACTATTCACCGATGACTCTGTTATTAGTAATGAGTTATCAGGGTCACAGCACTCTTGCCATCACCACCACCACCACCTGCTGACTCCATAGCAAAGGTGAATCCCACAGCTGTCTGGAGGAGAGGCATGAGGCATTCTGGAAAGGCTACACAGAGCAGGTGGAACTTGAAATGGGCCATTAATGAGTGGATCAGAAAAGTGCACTCTATTAATGGCCAAACATTAAATATGGGAGCCTTTCCTGACCCCAACCCTGACTATGTGGAGAGGAATGAAAGGCAGTGGGCTGACATTTGGGAGAAGGAAATCCAAGTTAATTTTCTCTCTACTTAAATGCTATACACATTAATTTTCCTACTCACTAAACTCTCTAGAGCAAACATGCAAGAGGAAATGTCTTGCTAAGAAAAGGGATGAGTTCTAGTGCATTTTCCAGCAGTACATGTTGGTCTTCTCCTTTATAGACAGATGCTTGGTGGGTTATGAACACGCCAAGTAAGTTTCACCAGTGTTCTTTTCAGGCTTGCCAGGTAACTATGAATAAAAAGGATTTATCACATCTAATTAACTTTATTGGGTGGCTTGATAGGGTTGCATCTGCCTCTTTATACAGGTACAGCAAATATATTTTCTTCTTTATTGGGTCCAAATTGGGCCCAGAAGAAAGAACAGAAATGACATGAAAAGTCTGATGCAGGCAACTCATTGAGGGTCTAAATGAATATCCATGCACCTAAACTACAAGGCAGTGGAAGTCACTTAGTTATACCAGTGGGTAGGAATGATCAGTGGTTGTAAATAGGACATCAGGATATAACCTGACTTTGCATCCCATACCCCCAAACACTTTCTCCAACTGTTACAGTTTGTATATAGATGGCCCCCCAAGCCTCATGTAGTCATGGAAGTGGTTGAATCTAGCATTTGTGATTGACTCGTCTAGTGCTAGGATTGGCGGTGTGAGTTCTGCACCCGCCCAGGGGTGGAGCCGACATACAATGTAAGGTTGGAATGGAGGCGTGTTTTTTCTTTTGTGTGCAGTTAGCTCTTTCTGCTTGCATCGGCCATGAATGGCTGCCCCTCAGCCACACCATCCTGCCTTGGAACCAACTGAGTATGGACTGAAATCCCCAGAACTATAAGAAATAAACCTTTCCTTCCTTCACTTTGGGTGACAGGTATTTTGTCTCAGCAATGAGAGAATAGTAACCAAGACACCAACCTATACCCTTCTCTGTGTTTCTCTTATTTTTATGTGACTATCCATCCTCTCCATCTGCAAAATTTTAGCTGCTCTTCAAAACTACATCAATTTGGCTATAAATTCAGTTTTAATTCCCACAAATGTGAAGCAAAATCATTGAAAAGTGGAAGGAAAATACACAGACTTAAATAATTAGAATAAATACGCAGACCAGTGCATGCATGTAGACTTAGCTTCAAGCACAGCTGAGTTCGATGTTTAAACAATGCCATCTAAAGTAGTGATGCTGCTGTAATATTTGATTATCCTTTTGATTGTCACAGAAAAATTCTTAACTGGAATTGATGGCCATTGCCGTCATAGTATATTACCTGTATTTCTACCTCTACTGATGGGTTTTATGTGACAGATTTTAATATTCTCTTGAGCCTGGGCAAGTGGACAAGTCTTTTTAAAAGAGATATGGTTTACTTGTACAAAACTGATCAGTTTTGAGAAATTGTTAATGCCCTGGAAGTGGTTTCATGGGTGTGAAACAGACGTTGAGAATTTGAATTGGTCCCTCTTATTACAGTATTGAAATTAAGTCTACTTGATTTATCAGATCATGCTCGGGCCCCAATTTTATATACTTGTATCTGTCAATAAACATTGTGATATTTGGAAGAAGTAAATATAAAATAGTGATGAACTCAGTCATGCACTAGTCCTATAGGTCAGGAAAACAGCCTCCTGGATGGGTGAGTGGCAGGATGGGGCTTGTGGACTTGCTTGGCTTGCTGTGGAGAGGGGTCTGGTCTCTACTGACCAGCCCTGATCTTGCCAGGTGCTCCTATATCACTAGATGGAGTAAGCAGCTTTAGACGACGAAGCTGAGGTGAGGGAGAAGGAGTACCCCAAATGAGAGTAAAATCATTAGGTTCTGTTTCAGCAGGTGTGACAAGTGTCCAGAGAAAAAGTTATCATCACCAATCACCACCAACAAGAATAAAAATAAATCTACTAACACCGACTCAGTAACCTTGCTCATAGTTTATTTCTTTCAGCATGTTTTCCCTGATGTCCCAGCAGAAGTGAAAACCTCTTCTACAAACTCTACTGAGTTTTGTCCTTGGCTTGCACATTTGCTTGAACGTGTGACTTCCTTTTCCCTTATAATCCTTTATGGATTACAAAGAGCACTTTGTTCTCTCTGCACCTGAACTGAACAGAATATTCAACGAGTTGCATGTAGAAAGCGCACCACTAAGGAGAAGTGTTACCGTGTTTAAAGAAGATGTAGGGCCAGGGATCTAGCTCAGTGGCCTAAGTGCCTGCCTGGCAAGCGTAAGGTCGTGAGTTCAATCCCCGCTGCCGCAAAAAAAAAAATAAATAAATAAATAAATAGAGGATGTTTTGGATTTGAAGACTAGGTTAGGATGATTGTTTTGAAAAATGAAATAAGCGTGACTGAGGAACTACGTAAATCAATAATGAACAGTTTTGCAGTTATATATATATATATAAATAATTTACTCATTTAAATTCACAGATTCTTATTTATTCTTGTTTCATTTTCTAAAGAAAATATTTATCAATATTTATTAAGTGCTATTAATGTATAGGAAAAGTACGGCAATTTTACTATTAATCTCAATTTCTCCTGACATTATTGTATCTGTTTTATGGATTATGAATCATGGTTTTTAAGAGACTGAGTGAAAGCACACTTGCAGAGTTCAGGATAGGTAGTCTTGGAATGTGAATTTGAAGCTTCCTGACTTGAAAGCATGAATGTATTCACCATACATCAGTAATTCAGGTTTTCTCATTTATAGTTGCTGGATTCCATCACATGGAAGTGGACTGATGCTTTTACTCTGCCACCTATTGGAAGGTGAGAACATACATATTTTTTGTCATTGTGTTCTTCCTGTTTAGTATATAATACCAGATGATAACATTTTTTTCACTTCTTTTGTTTTTCCTGTTTCTTCCATACTTCTCTCTTTCTTTACTCTCTCCTTTGCTTTTTTACTATTACTTTTGAAAGATCAGTTGTGGATCTTTTAACATTTAACAAAAGAAAGGTATTGAGATTCCTAGCTTGGCATCTTGGAATCAGTAGACTTAGGTTCCTTCTTTTTTTCTTCTTTCTTTACTTTTCTTTTCTCTCTCTCTCTCTGTCTCTCTCTCTTTTTTGAGTAGACTTAGGTTCAATCAATGCTTTCATGTCTAAGACTATGATGATGTTGAAGAGGACAGTAAACTTTGGTTTTCTTTTCCTAAAAGTGGCCAATAATAATTCAATACCTATAGAATTTCTGTGAAAATTCAATGGAAAACTTTATGAAGCAATTATCTCTGAGCATGGTACATAGTAAATACATGACTAAATGTATGCTTGCATTGGCCACTTTATCTTAGGAATTAAATTTGATGTTCCAGACATTACTATACTGGAATTATTTTGAAGCATTGAATATCTGCTTTCAGTATGAGCAAGTGGAATTTTTTAAACCACGAGGAGATACCAGTTGCATAATTTAATAAGAAATATATATATATATTAAATGTATAAAACAATAATAACAGAACCCTATGGTAGCGAGCTCTTAATGGAATCAGGAAGTCATAAAAATGGACTAAAAACTCAGAATTAGCTTTTCATAAGGTCAAACCTATCTTATGAGCACCAGAATGAATAAAAAAATCTTACTGCAAAATCAAACGTGCAAAGTAAAAAAAGAGCCAATGTAATTGTTGGAATACTTTGTTTTTTATTTAGTCTTTCTTCCTCACCTGAAGAATGTGAGATCAGAAGCATGAATTGAAATAGGCCATTGCTATTTTTAACTGTAATATTCTGTCTACTCTGTGAAAGATCCATTTTCTTTAGGTGGGTCAGATCATTGGCTTGGACGGTAAAGGATGGAAAAGTAAATCTTGTGTTCTGGGTGGCAGTAGACCATGCCATTTGAAATGATTAATAGGTAAAACAAAAGAAAAGAAGACAGAGGATGGATCCTATTTAACATCTGCAGAATTAATGATAGTTCCTCCTTTCTGCAACCTGCTCTAACATTGCCCTCTCTCCAATGTCCTATGGTTGCTAAGCAACCTCTCATAGATGTAGTAGAGTGAGAAAGATCTCTCAGATTCATTATTTTTGCCTTAAAGAGGCAGTGGCTATGATGTAAGTAAAAGGATTATACTGTATCTCTGTTTATATCAGTGTAGACTGCAAAAAGGAAGCTGACTCTTTCTACCCTGTTTCTCACTTCCTGGTTTTAGTTACGAAAGTCTTTGAGACCTAGTAAGGAGTAGAGTAAAAACTATGGCTGACACAGAGCAGGAAGCAAAGCAAAGAAAAAAAAGAGGACAAGTTGAAAGCACAATTTTTTTTCTCCATTTCCATTTGTATTTACTCTGGAAGCAACTTAGAAAATCTCACGTAATCTTGGAATTCGGCAAAAGAAAACCAGGATAAAAATTAATGGCAGCTGTTTTCAAAGGGACATTTATTTCAAAGGAAGAATAAATCATGGCTTTTCTACTCCATTCAGAATACCTGCTATATTGTAATCTATGTGAAATATGAATCCCACACAATAGTAGAGCCAGGTATGATGACAGGTTAGTGAAGACAAGTTTGCAGTTACAACCAAAATCTGTTGCTGCATGTAACTTTCTTACAAAAATTGTTGGGATTTGAATTTCTTAGCTAAGATTTCTTTCATGGGAATTGATTTTCACAAATACTAGATTGATCTGTATTACTTTCTTCTATGGAAATCTGATGAGTCTGTTTAAAACAAAGGTTTGTTTTCATGACATAGAAAAATAGGTACACAAGAGAAAATAGTGATAGTATTCATTTTGGAAGCACGCAGACATGGAAATATGGTTTAATTGTGATTAACTAATTGGATGCTTTAAATGAGTCATTTAAACTTTGCTAAATCTTGGTCTTCTGATCTACAAAATGAGACACTAAAAGTACCATGTCCGGGAATTGTTGTGGGTATTAAATGAAGTAGCCCATATAATGTGTTTAGAAGAATGAATTACACCAAACACATGTCAAACAAACATTTCAGTATTAATTTGTTTTTCCTTTTTCCATTGATTTTACATTGCTAAATATTTTACTATGAGTGTGTTTTTCTTTGGTAATGTAGCTAAATACAACAGTAAAATCATAAAATCAAGACCTGGCAGCAGAGGGGAGAGGAGAGGGCAAGAGGACATAAAAGGAATTAAAATGTGTTACGTACATGCATCAACTGCCTATGATGAATGTAATCATTACATACTATATACATGTACTAATAAAAAATTTAAAACCTAAGAATACTATTAGAGTCATTCAGACTGTAGCACTACACCAACTCCAACCTCTTAGAAGTTTTCATGTTTTTGTGTGGCTCTCAAAGTTAATATTTTAAAATGCCATTTTTAACTGCAATGAATGTCAGATATTCTTGCTGAGAGGAGCCTAGATTTTTGCTCTGCTGGACGTCCATCCACGCATGATTAATCAGGGACAGGGACTCCCTGCTTCCTCCCTGCAGGCCGCTCCCAGCCCTCCAGTGGAACCAGAGTGTACCTTCATGTATTTCAGTGAATCACCTTATGTTTCAACATTAATGCCAAGGAAATAACTTGACAAAGTCAATCAGGGAAGATTTCTGAGTTGAAATGAAGAATTCCAAGTCCCTAGAAATTTATTGGATCTCCAATATAACTGTGTCAGGCTGAGAAATCCACAGTTTTGGAGTACTTTCACTAGTATAAACAAAATTCGAATAGTCAGTCTCTTTCCCGCCTCATGGCTTCATGCCAAATATTGTCTGAGTGACCTTTCAACTTTTATTTTCTCTTCAGTCACAAATTACTCATCAGTCAGTTAAAGAAAGATTAATGGATAACTTTGAGAGTGGAAAAAAAACTACAAATAAACACATTTTATATTTTTATTTTGCTTTTAAAATTTTAAAAATGTTTTTTCACATTTATGGACTCTCAAGAAACCATAAATAAGAGCATTATCAATTCTTTTTGAAAAAGTGCATCAGGAAGGTCATTTTTGAGGAAATCTCTATTAATGTAGCTGGACTTGGAATGAGGGTAATTTCTTTAATTGCTCCTTGGCCTGGCGGTATTTTAAAACATGCTTTGAATCAGTCAGGCCTGAATTTAACTCTGGATTCTGTCATGTGTTTACATAATCTCTCTACATCTTGGAGTCCATCTTAAATGGAGAGTAGTGAGTGTTGTGCTGATTCTATGCCTAGTACAGTGACAGAAACACACGTCTGCTGTTGTAGCTATCATTGTGGTCTTTATCAGCGTTATCCTTTCCTCATTTAAGTCCTTACTAGACACTAGGGTGAAGTCCTTACAAAGGAGCAGGCATTCTCAGGACAGTCTAAAGTTTCTATCTTTATAAGGAGCCGGAGTCCCACAGATAGAAAGTCTCACGTTGTAAGCTAGGGATACAAGTTCATAAAGTCGAGCGAGGATGAGCATAGATTGGACAGATGTGCTCCATGACTAGGAGTCAGGAGAACTTGCCCATCAAGCACTAAGAATACATGAATGCTACTAACTCTGGGATTTCCCAGACTAGGAATTGACAAGGCAAAGACTCTGGAAGATGAGTCAGAAGTGACAGATTTTAAGTGTAGACTTGATTCTTTTGTGAATATCAATTTCCTCACCAAATTAGGCATAGTTTGAGGACTTATTTGATGCTAAATATGACATAGATTTTTCTTTTTTCTTTTCTTTTCTTTTCTTTTTTTCTTTTTTCCTTTTCCTTTTCTCTTTCTCTTTCTTTCTTTCTTTCTTTCTTTCTTTCTTTCTTTCTTTCTTTCTTCTCTCTTTTGTTGTTATTTTTGTTGTAAACTCAAACTTGGGACCTTATGCTTGCCAGGCAGGTGCTTGTGCTGCTGAGCTGTATCCCCAGGCTGACATAGGGGCTTCATATTAAATAATTAATAAAATCTCTTGCAATCCTAGAATTATGCCTTAGGGCTGTATGTTCTTTTCCTTGCTTTCCTCTTAAATTGGACTAGTTATAAAAAATCAATAAATATGCCAGAGTTTTTTTTAAAATAATCATTTAGTTTCTATCAAGAAAAAATGATCTGATCTGCCATGAAATTTCATGCTGGAATCATGGTTGTAGAAATTATCTGAAACTGTACTATGAAAGGATCCTTATATTAAACAGCAAGTAGAATCTAACATGCAATACAAATCACAGCTGCCAAAGATCACCGTTTCAGTTACAATGCATAAGTTACATGCAAGGCACTGATCTTCTGTTCGCTTGTAAGACAGGTGGTGCAACCATTAAAATCTCTGCTCTGTGAGTATTGTTCATTCGCTTAGCAATCTGTGCTCTGCTTCTATCAAGTTATATCTTCTAAATAAATTCCCAACTGATTGAGAGCCAACTCTTTTCTAAGATTTCCTGAATTTCCAAGAACTCTCCAAAAACACACTTTCTAGCTCAAATCAATGCAACTGTACACTTCTAAAATAATTGTTCCTCAGAAAAAATTAATTTCATCCTAGTCATGTGACCTCACATCTAGTATGTACTTAAATAAGTACTTTTCTCAAAGGAAATTATACAGTACATTCTTTGGATCAACTTTTGTTTTCAAAGGCCTTTGCTTATGAGGGACAGGTTTTCTTTTAGCCTACCTGATAACACATGAGCATGGTCAGAGGCACAGCCACAGTCTTCAAGGCTTTGCAAAAGTAAATTCTGAACAATAATGGAGAAAAGTATCTTTTTAAGATGTGGTACTTTTATACAATGGAGTACTATTCAGCTATAAAGAATGATCACATTGAGGCTTTTATAGGTGAATGGATGTGACTTGAGACCATACTCACAAGTGAAATAAACCAAACTCACATGTGTAAACAGCGCATCGTCTCTCTAGAGTAAGAAACTGAAAGACTCAATAAGATACAAAATTCCCAATAAATATGGGGGAAAGGTTCTGAAGTCCAATGGTGCTTTTATTCTTTGATTTGATTGGTGTAAGTCTCTTTTCTACTATTTGATTACAATATGTGAGAAGATAGGCACAGCTCTTTTGAAGAAAACAGGGGACATTACGGTAGCCACTCTTGGTTTCTTGTCTGATTTGAAGTCCTGTAATGCTTTCATTCTTTTGTTTTATCTGGTTTTATATTATTTTGTTTTGTTTGAGTTTATTGACTGTAAATGTATCAACAACCATTTCAAAGAAGGCAAGAGACACTAGGGTAACCATTTTTAATCTCCTGTTGTTACGTTTTGAAGACCTGTATTGCTTGCAGTGTTCTGTTCTGAAATGCTATGCTGTGTTTGACTCTATTCTATTTTGTTTTGTTTTGTTCTATTTTCTTTAAAAGAAAAAAAAGTATCTTTTTATATACTGTCCCTTCTTCTCTCCAGTATTACGTGTTGAACGTATCAGGCTCCTTGGCTTTATGTGCTCCCATCATGATTATGCAGCTTTAACCTCACACACGAGTAAGTCACTGAGTGGGTGCCAGGACGAGCAGTTAGTGCTATTGTTCCAGAACAGGACTGTGGGAAACAGAAGAGCACAATGCCTTAAAACTTTTCATGCTTTCAAATGGCTTTCTGCTACAGTTATGATAGAGCAAGCTCTCATAAAAGATTTCCAATAATGTGTGTTTACCCAGAAATGCATTTCTTCCATCCTTAAAAATCATAGATTTCTTAATCACATCTACGGCGTTTGTGTCATACACATCAATGTTCTCATTCCAGAATTGATTGTTTGCAAAATAAACAAACAAAGCTAACTTTCATCTTTCTGCTCAGTGAGCTCTTTTATCCTTTTCCAATTAAAAGAAATAAATTATTACTTAATATTTACTAAATAGATGTACTAAAAACCAGACTGGGGAGTAATCTCTTAGAGGATGCCTGGAATCCATATGACGTGTTAGTAGCAATAGTGCTAGTAATAATAACAAAGGACCTCAATTACTATGATTCTAAGATGTTTATGTATGTATCAGGTTTTGCCTGCATATGTGTGTGTGTGTGTGTGTGTGTGTGTGTGTACTAAGAGAGAATCTGATGGTAATAGAAGGGCACTAGTTTATCAGGAAATTAATGCATCATATTCTGTTACATGACTTTTCTCTGAAATGTCACTTACATTCTGAATCATTGCTTCTAAGATACAGCCTAAAGGTTTTCCTCAAAATACAACACTGCAACTTCTTTCTTCCTGGCACCAAGCTATTATAAACACTGTATGCATACCATTGTCACAGGCCTGAACGTATATGCAGGATCTGCATAGACTTGAGAATCAATATACTCATTTCTTCTCAGGAATTTTATTGAAGACCACAGTGTTCCACTGAAGATAGCAGACAATTCAAAATGAAGGGAAAGGATCAAAGGCTGATATGGTTTGTATCTAAGATGTGCACTCAAAGCGTCGTTGATCATAGGTAGGGCTTTTTTGGAGGAGGCTGGACCTAGTTATGCTCCTGGGATCAAGGATGTGATGCTGGAATGGATTCATTGCACCATGCTAGAATTAAGATTACTAAATGAGTCCTCTGACTGGGTTGGCACCCATGGAACCAGGTAACCTAGATAGAATATGAAAGGGACAGAAAGAAGCTGCTATGGCCACCTGTGACTTGTTACTTTGCTTACTTGCTTTTGCTATTTTCTCCCTGCCATGAACTGTTTCTCCTCTACTATGTCCCTCTGACATTCCACTCTGCTTTGGAGCCAGCCAACTACGAAACCTCTACAAACTGTGAGATAAATAAACCTTTCTTTCAACTTGTAAGCGTTGGGTATTTTGTCTCAACAACGAGAGAAAAGTAACTAAAACAAAGGCATAAATTATGAAGACATAGGCAAAAACACTGGAGTAAGAAGCAACAAATCTATTAATTAACTGTTCTTTAACTGAAATGAGTACATTATCAGAGACATTAATATAGTGAGTTGCTGATCAAGTTGCATTAGTTCATACTTATGAATTTCAAATGCTTATTTATTTACTAATGATCACTAATGACCATAAATGGTTGAAATCAAGACAAAAGTTTCCACAAGAAAACTCACATATTGCCTTTCTCAGTGGGCATGAGAATGGAAACACTATTTATTCTTCATCACATACTTCAACTCTGAGTCAGTTTTTCTCCTTGTTGGTTACTGGTTAAAAATCTAAGTTAATTTTGGCTTACTAATTTTAATATGCATTATACAAATGCTTGATGCATGGTCATGCTGTCACAGGAATCTGTTCTCCATTTGGCTCGATAAGGGTCTATGAGACATGAATCACTGTTAGTCTTTAAGAACAAATCCTAAACAGGAATATGTGAGAAAAGATAGACAACAGCCCTAAATAGAAATCATCTTTACCTCTATTTGTGTATCGGTTACCAGAGTGGATGTTCTGCTGTGTTTATTCTTCCTCATTTGGACAGCAAGTAGCAATATCTGGTTAATTTTTATGATAACCCCTACCACTGATAGCAACCTGAGATTTATGTTTTGGTGGGAACCTATGTATGAAATGAAGCTACCTTTTAGAGGTCCTAAAATAGCGGGCTTAATTGTACTACATTTAGCTACTTTTGCAATCACAACAAATCATTCTCATGTTTCTACTATCAGAATTAAGTCTTTTGCAGCAAGCTTATTAAATTCTACCAGCACCCAAAGCCACTGTTTAAGAAGCAAAAGAAAGCAAGTTTTTCACTGATACCACTGGAAGCATGTAGGATGAGAAAAATAAATTGTCCTCAGTCTAGAATTGGGAGACTCTGAAATGCACAGCTGATTTTTCTCGGACCGGAAATTTGAATTTTAAAACATCTTTCAAATCAAGAAAGAAGCAACTGCTGTCCTAATCAATAAATATGAGATTTCCACTTCTCAAGTAAGGAATTCTGAATTTACTGTTTTACCTTGATGTGATCAAGCGCGACCTGTGAACTCTGCGCTAGGAAGAGATGATGCTATGAGAAATGGATTAATTGCTGAAACTGTGAAGAAATGAAGGTGAAATGACACCTAGGAGACATGATTTGAAATTGTGGCGCTCTGTCTCTGGTAATTCACACAACCTCTTAGCTATCTGCGAAACAAAAGTGTTGTAAGTGATGAGGTCTCTTTAAGGTCTCATGGTCTCCGACTTGCTAAGCGAAGGTTGGTTTTCACAAATCCTGCAAAGTACTGAGGGACCATAGGCATGCTGATGGCACCATGCACCTGTGGGTGGCTGGGGAAGGCATGAAGAGGACCAGATGGCACACTACTGTCACATTTTCCAGGGACACATCCCTGCCCCTGAGCAGAGTCAGCCGCAGCTCCTTAAGAGCCCGCCTCCTGGCTGCTCCTGCTCTCTGAGCCTGACGGCACTTTCCTCATCTTTCTCATTTTAGGATTCTGTGAAAGAGAATTTGTTTTGTTTTGTAAAAGTGCTTACTTGGCAAGCCAGCTCCCTCGCCTCCCCTTCCCACAAGCACCATAATAATAAGCACCGCCCAAAGAGGCTAATTTTGCCAGACTTGCATCCCATCAGCCAGCGCCTCCCAAAGATTGCCACGTTATTGCAAAATTAGACTTTTTATTACTGGAATAAATACTGTGCAGTCTTTGTAGCCAGTGCTTAATGGATTCCTTTACTAATTCCACTGAATAACAAGGATTCCTTGTGAAAATAAAAGGCAGACAAGGTAGAGTAAACCGGCAATTACATATAATGTGCTGCTGTTAGCTTGCCAAAGCAGCCCATAAACCCGGCAGGGAAAGACTAGGGTATTTTTCAGGGCTTTCACCCCAATTGCCTCACAGAATGCCTCCCCCTTGGTGAGCTGTTTACGTGGAGGTGAATAGATTCTGCAGCTGCCTCTTTCTGTGGCCGAGTGGGAAGGCTTTATTACCTTCTTTCCTTCTTCCCTTCCCTGAGAGTTGTTTCCAGCCTAATACCTTATTCACTTACCAGCCAACAGCCAACCTCTGGGAAAGCCAGAAGTACAAAAGAATACTGTATCAAAGAAGGGTAATACATTATATTGGTTTGGAGCATGGGTATTCCTGTGAGGGGAACTTGAATCCAAACACCCTGTGTCCACCATGTTCCAGCTGGGTGACTGTAATGAAAACCTGTTAAGTTTCTTTATTTGTGATTTTTGCATCTTTAAGAGACATGATGCAAGGATACAGAAACACTGTATGTGTCAGTTACCTAGAGAGTAGGCCTTTGTTGAGTTTCACCCCCAAGGCTGATTCAGACTTCTGAGGAGGTAACTGGAAATTTGCACTTCTAGTCCATTAACACTCGATCCTGATACTGTTTGTCTGGGGGGTCACATTGTGACCTGCGGCATATTGATATTGCGAGGATTGTATGTTAAAATGTTGATTTCATACAGTGCTATTTTTCAGTCATTAATTAGTACATTACATGTCTGTGTGCACCATGTTTTGTTCTAATTTTCATTGAGAAATTTTCTTGTGACATTTTTCCTTCCGCCCCAAATTCTTAATTTCATCAAACTTCCCTTCCTCAAGTTCTTTTGGATGCTGTTTTTAAAAATTTGTTTGTTTTTTTATTTTCTTAAAGAAGCATAAATTGGGCAGATTCCTCTTCCTTTTTCTTCCCACATTTGTCACATAATATTTGCAAGGTTACTAGGCCTCAGAATTTACTTTCAAGATATTTATCAGGTCAGAACTTTATCATTCATTCTTTCTGCTTTGCATCTGACAAAGCCATTTTTCTTTAAGTGAAGCTGATTTCGCTTGTGCATTTTATTGTCTTCAAATATAAAACCGTGGTTTTTTTTTTTTTTTTTTTTTTTTACAATTTTAATCTATTGACCTTCATGTGGAAAAACAGTAAGGCGTTCTCTTACTCCTGGAAGAAGGAAGAGAAAAGATGAGCTGATGCATCCTTGGCTCAGTCCTTTGAGCCTTGTAATCAGTGTTCTGGAGGTTCCTAAGGGCTCTTGACTGCAGAAAGCAGTTCTTCCCTAGACAAGAGTGTGGGAGTTGTCCTGAGGAGTTACTGAAAGACAAAGGAGCTGCCAACGCAGAGCACCTCATTCTCACTTTGATTCAGTCATTAGCTACTGAATAACGTTGGTCAAGTTGCTTAGCATTTTTACACCTGATATGTCATTCAATAATCCATCCTATGTGAAACACAAGGCAAAGACCTGTATAAATTATTGAATTTCATGAATTTTGGAGACATTTTCTATATGCCTTTTCTAGGAAGATGTCTCCTTTCTAAGAAGCTTACACATAAGAAATTATTATGGGATTGGGTAATTGATTATTTTCCTAAACCTCTCAGATTAGGTGACTGAGTACACATAAGATAATTTGAGAAAAAATGTGGTTTTATGTAGGAGAAATATAACTCCCAACCTCTTAGACTTGAAATGTGCTGAGTCTGTGAACCCTGAAGTCAAAGAATGAATTCCAAAAGACAAAGGAAGTTAAGAGTAGGAAAAGGTTTACTTGGGAAAGGAGGAGTCCCAGAATTGGGTTACAACAGAGGCCTCATGTCGGGGGTAATTTAAACAGCAAAGCCATGGTATGGTAAAACATGGGTCAAACTATAATCAATCTATAGGATTACAAGTATAGCCACTTAGCTAATACTGATGCAATAGAGAAGTGAGTCAAGTAGCAAGGGTACATGGAAAGAACAAAGGCATTTTTGGGAAGAGATAAGCCTGGATACTCTGGTCACTCACCTGGTCCACTGATGCCTGACTGGACTTTACTATATCAGGTGATAATAATCACAATGTACTCTCAACTTAATCCCTAACTTTCAAGAATTCAGAGTAGTGAAAGACTATGGAAAAATATCCTGATGTTGTCTTTACCTTTACACTTATGCAGCTCTACGTCTTGAAGATGTACATATGACTATCTCTCTGGCACACCTCTCTAGAGTCAGCAATTCACTAACCCTCTGCTTGATGTTCATGCTAATTGTAACACCACACTGATATATTCCATCCACATAGCATTGTTCAGGAAGACTCTTCCTACATAGTTATCCCAAATGCTGTCAATCTTGATAAATTATAGAAGACCATTCCTTAGAGCACATTGAAGTCAACTCAGAAATACGGAACTTATTTAGATATATTGGATGGAGAAAGGAAAACAGATATTTCTATGTTGCTTTTTTTCCCCCTTTAGTGTTCTTTTTTTTAACTATTTGTAAACAGGGTATTTTCCTTGATGGATAGATTATCAATTTCTGTGTCTCCAGAATCAGCCTGATAGTTGTTTGAAAGTTATGCTCTACCTACATCCTTAAATCACTTCAGTATTTATATTGCTATAACTGAGCCCTTATATGCAACAGTAATAGCAGCAATAATTTCCCAGTCCTAAGGAACTGGACCCACAGATAGAAAGTTAGGACCAAGAGATTTTGCTTCATTCTCTTGAGTGCCATGTGGTCTTTCATTTCTGATTTCTTTCAGCAACAGACCCTCTCTACACTGGGTTTTCCTCCTTAGCACAAGTGTGTCAAATGTGGCCACACTTGCTTTGACTTCATAATGTTTCTTCATTTTAGTGCTCACTGAAACTGACCTGTGAATCCTGCTTCAAATCCACAGGCTTTATGTCACTGGCCCATACTGGTTTCAGGTCGTTTCCCTGGCCAGATGGATACCTGGAATTAAACCTTGGAGAGAGTATAAACATGCCCAAGAGACTTCTTAGAAAAGGATCTTGGAGACTTCTCAGTATTAGAGAGGCAGGGGCACTCAGAAACCCCAAAAAGCAGATATTAATATTTTGTGAATGATATAGCACTAAATAGATACACATACTGATTCTTGCATGTGCAGTCCCAGGAGTGGAAAGTAAAGAGACTTGATTTAAAAATCTTAAAAGGAAATTAGTATTGTTATTATTATTGTTGTATAATCACAGGATATATGATTTGTGGGGAGAATGAAACACATTAATCTATGAAAGTCTTCAAAAAACAAGTAGGATGTGTGAGTGATAGGTGATCCTTTAGCAAACAGAGTGTATAAGGTGGGATGATTCACATTAGGATGAGGGGCAACTGTAACAGAAAATGTCCCCCTAGCCGGTGTACTTTGGTTGCCCAGGTGATAGTTCCTGTTGCAGTTCCAGCTGCTTCTGTCTCTTAGAAATGGCTGGTCACTGGGATGCATAGCTGGCCACTATGATGCATATTGTAGGAATCAATCCAAGACAGCTAAGTACTCTACTTCTGTACCCACCTTTCCTTGGCTACCCCTGAAAACCTCCCTCCCTGGGCCTTCAGGACTTGACATTTTGAGGAACAATGGATCCCTAGACAGTGCCCATCTGATTGTTAAATAAATCTGCCTCCAAATCTTGGGTGTTGTTTCTGCATTTCTGTTTGCCATTGTGTCTGGTGTTTTGGCCGGGAAGACTGACTGTGACCAGTCATGGCCCTCACAGTTGAAGCAAGGACCTCCCCAGGTCACAATAGGAAGGCACGTCCTCAGGATTTTTCAAGTCCTCTCAGAGATCTGGAGGAGGATTTCTGGCTCTCCACTGGAGAAGCGCATACCTTACCCCAAAGGGAGGAGGACACAGTCTGTCTGTCTGTCTTTCTGCCTGCCTGATTCTGGTAAGACCTCCAGGGGCACCCCAGTTAGTCTGTCCTGCTCAGTTCAAGGAGATGGACAGTCTGATCAACTCTCATTAGTCAGGACCACCCTCAAGGAAATGGGGTTGGAATGTTTAACCTCTGAGTGGCTGTTGAATGAGTCTGTGTGAGTGGAACAGATAGCATAAGCAATAGACTGCTCCATCTGTGCACCAAGAGAGGGAAACACTGGTTGTGGTGGCTAATTGGGCCCTTACCTGCGGTTCACTGGCAATCAATATATGGCATAATGGAGGCCTTGCAACCTTCTTAACTAAGTAGCAACTAAGTCCCCATGAGGGACATGACCAGGCAGGCATCTGAATGGTCTCTCTCTTTGAGGGGCACCCACCTTTTGCCTGTTTCACCATCATTCAAGGGTACACAACATAGTCATAGGAAGTCACAGATGGGAACTAATTAGTCAAACCCCACAGCCCCTGACGGTAGGAAAAAGGGCTTTATGAAGCTAAAAATGAAACAAAACTTAGTCCTGCATCTCAAAGGAAAAAAAAAAAAAGAGGCCCATTCTTCCTAAGAATTCTGCCTTGGCACCATTTTTGGCCACCTCAGTTGCTTCCAATGCCTATGGCTTCAT
>RJWT010021373.1:0-17611 GCA_004365215.1 Cuniculus paca | reverse complement strand
AAACAAAACAAAACAAAACAAAACAAAACAATAAAACCAAAAACAGAACAATGAAAACAATACCTGGCTTCAAAACAAGATAATAGGAAATTAACAATGACTACCACCTTCTCTTTCCAGATGCCTCCCTCCCTTTCACTTTCACAATATTCATCGTGCACTTCGGTCCCACTAACTCCCTAAGTCTCTTATACTAGGGAGACAACCCAATGTTGACCCATGTGACTCTGAACCATTTCACCCATGAACATGATCTCAAGTTGTATCCATTTACCTGCAAAAGCCTCAAGGTAATCTTTCTTTATAGCTGAGTAGCTTTCTATTGTATAAAAATGCCATATCTTTCTGACCAATTTTGTGGTTGATGGGCAAGCTACCCCGCCTTTTCCTTATTCCCTGTCACATAGAGCATTGTTTTCTCTCTTTCGACTTTCAGTCTGTGAATTTTCTTTCAAGTTATATGTGTTTCTTGTACAAAGCATATTGATAGATCCTATTTCCTGCTTCATTCTGCCTGTGTTTCTTTTTATTGGTGAATTGAGGCCATCTACATTAATGGTTATGGCCAACATGTATTGGCTCATCTCTCCCTTGCAATTTCCCTGAAGTTGGCTCCCTACTGTTCCCCTCCATTCAACTGCTTGCCTTGCTTAGTGATCCCCCTATTACACTGTTTCTGGAAATGTGGTCATTTTTATCTCTCTCCTTCAGTATTCTTTGTATAGTTGGTTTGGCAGTCATGAATTCCTTCAGTTGTTCTTTGTCATGGAAGTATCTTGTTTCTCCATTAATTCTGAAAGACATTTTTGCAGGGTACATCAATCTGGGTTGGAAGTTGTTTTCTTTCAGGACATGCAATTCTTCACTCCAACCTCTTCCTGACTTGATGGTATGTGTTGAGAAGTCTGTTGTGATTCTGATGGGTTTTCCTTTATAGGTGATGTTTCTTTTTTCTAACAGCAGTTAATATTCTGTTCTTGTACTGAATTTCTGGGATCTTGATTATATGTCTCGGTGTAGATTTATTTTGGTTATGGCTAGCTGGAGTTCTATATGCCTCACTTATATGTACGTCAGTTCTTTTTCCCATACTTAGGAAGTTTTCTGCTATTGCTTTTGTAAATAGTCTTATTATTTCATGTTTTGACCCCTGGCTTTTCACTGACACCTATCACTCTTAAATTATTTTTCTTTGTGTTGTCTTGCAGCTGTTGAATTATTTCCTAGTTCCTTGTTGTTTTTAAGAGATCTTTCATTTTGCAGTCACTAGCTGCAAACCTGTCTTCAAGGCTTGAAAGTTTATCTTCAGTTTCTTTCAAGTGGTTTTGCTAGCTTTCAATGGAGTTTTTAATTTCCTGGATATCTCTTTGAACCTGTTTCATGCATTGTATATCTCTCTTATATTGTTCATTCAAGTTTTCCCTCATTTTCCTATGCTCCTCTATTTTTTCTATTCATGTCTTCTTTAGATATGCTCAGCAATTCTTTTATTATGTTTTTATTTCTTCTTTTAACTGAGATAGCAGTTCTGATCTAAGTTCTTTTTTTTATTTTGAAAAAAACACAACCACACAAAACAAAACAGAATAGAGTCAATTACTACAAAACAATGAACATGGTACATGAATTCTAAACAGAGTAAAAAGCAATTGATAATGGCTACCATAATGCCTCTTGTTATCTGCAATATACCTGCCCATACCACCAGGGATGAGTAAAATCAAACAAAATACAACAAAATAAAACAGTAAAAACAAAACAAACAAGGCAGAACAATGTAAGCAATACAGAAGTTCAAGATACTAGTAGAACAGCAGTGGTTACCATAATGTTTGTTATCTTTAGGATAGTTGCCTACACCTTCAGACATACTACAATCAAACATAGAATAAAGTAAAATAAATCAAAACAAAACAATGAAAGCAATACAGGGTTTCAAAACAAGATAATTGGACATCCTCGATGGCTGCAATTATATATTTTGTTGTCTTCAAAACAGCTGTTGATGCCATCAAGTATAATAAAATCAAACATCAGAATAAAATGAAACTAATCAGAACAATGAAGACAATATGAGTTTCAAATCATGATAATAGATTAACAGTGGCCACTTCCTTCCCTTTTTAGATAGATTCTCCCCTTTGACTTTCTCAATATTTATTGTGCATTTTGGATCCCACTAACTCATTTAGTTTGTTATACTAGAGAGGCAACACGAAATTCACCCACGTGACTCTGAACCACTTCATCCATGAGCATGATCACCAATTGTCTCTATCCACCTATGAGAGCCTTGAGATTACCTTCTTTTATAGCTGAGTAGGTTTCCACCACAGGAAATACCATGTCTTTCTTATCCATTCTGCAATTAATGGGCAGGCTACCCCTACTTTTTTTTCTGGCTCCCTGTCACTTAGGGCATTGTTCTCTCTCCTTTGACTTTTGGTCTATGAATTTTCTTTCTAGTTAAGTGTGTTTCTTGTATAAAGCATATTGATGGACCCTGTGTCCTGATCCACTCTGCCTATGTTTCTTTCTATTGGTGCACTGAGGCCCTCTTGCACTGCATTGTCTCTGCCATGCTATTTTCCTGCCATTGGCTCCCTAATTTTCCTCTCCATTCAATCAACTGGCCCCACTTGATGGTCCCCCTCTGACATTGTTCCTGAAACTGTGGTCCTTTTTCTCTCGCTCCAAAATGTCCTTTAGTAATCTTTGTAGGGCTGGTTTGGTGGTCATGAATTCCTTGAGTTGTTCTTTGTCATGGAAGTATCTTGTTTCTCCATTAATTTTGAAAGAAAGTCTTGCAGGGTACATCAGTCTGGGTTGGAAGTTGTTTTCTTTCTGGACTTGCAATACTTCACTCCAGCCTCTTCTTGCCTTGATGGTTAGTGTTAAGAAGTCTATCGTGATTCTGATGGGTTTTCCTTTATAGGTGATCTGTTTCTTTTCTTTAACAGTTTTTAATATTCTGTTCTTGTGTTGAATTTCTGGGATCTTGATTATTATGTCTGGGTATAGATTTGTTTTGGTTATGGCTAGCTGGAGTTCTATATATGCCTCACTTATTTGAATGTCACTTTCTTTTTCTATGCTTGGGAAGTTCTCTGAAATTATTTCTGTAAATAAGGTCCTGATGTCATTTGTCTTGACCCCTGCGCTTTTTCACTCACATTTTTAATTCTTAAGCTATACTTCTTTATCTAACAGCTGTTGAATTGTTACTTCCTGGTTCCTTGTTATTTTTAAGAGATCTTTCCTTTCACGATCACAAGCTGCAAACCTGTCTTCAAGGTTTGAAAGTCTAGCTTCAATTTCTTTCGATTAATTATGCCAACTTTCAATGAAGTTTTTAATTTTCTGGACATCTCTTTGAATCTGTTTCATGCATTCTAAATCTCTTTTATATTGTTCATTCATGGTTTCCCTCATTTTCCTATGCTCCTCTATTTTTTTATCTGTGTCTTCTTTAGAGATGCTTAGTATTTCTTTTATTATGTTTTTCATGTCTTCTTTTACCTGGGATAGAATTTCTGTTCTAATTTCTCTTATAGCTTCCTGAAGTTGTTTCTTCACTTCGGTTGACATCATTTCAGTCATTTCAGGTGTTTGATTCTCGATCTCCTCTACGTTTACCTCTCGTGAACTTGCGTTGCTTGGGTCGGATGCTAGAGATTGCCCTCTCCCTCTTTGTCTTGGCATATTCCTGATTTCTTCTACACACCTGAGTAGTGTGGTCCCCAGCACGCTGGCACTGGCCACAACTCCGAAGCTAGATTGTTCTGCTTTTCTGGCTAGTGCTGGCTATGTATATCTGATGTTGGGCACCCGTGTCTCTGCATTAATCTGGGTATCAAGCCACCTGGAGTTTGCATGGGAGCAGACCCGGTCAGGCTCTGCGAATCTAAGCTGTTCAGGAACCTATGTGATGTTGTCTGAAACACATATGGGAGTGGACCTCGGCCCAAACAGCTTCTGTGGGTCTGCCCACAACCTGGCACTGCCAGCAGAAGTGGGTAGCAGTCTTGGCCCTGGGCATAACCTGCCCGAGTCCAAGATGGCACCCGGCCAATCACTCTCTCCCATGGGGGTGGGATGGAATCTCCAACACTCACCACCAGCCAGTGCAGATACCTGTGTCCACCACTCTCTGTCACCCCCATGCTTCTATGCAGAGACTTCTGGTGTCGACCACAGCTGTGACTTCGACTGCACGTCTCCAGGCTCAGCAGTTCTTCTGGCAGGGTGAGTCCGGCTCCAGGCTAAAGCACTGCCAGCCACCACTTTCTTCTTCATCTAAATTCTTTTTATTCTCTTTGTGGGCTTCAATTCATATTTTAGATTCTTCCTGGGTCCAAGGGACCCACTTCCTTCCTTCTTGTCCTCTCCATGATTTTGTATTCAGGTGTGCAACTTCCAATCTCTTCCATATTTACACCTCTTGGACTTGCTCTGCATGGGTTGGAGACCAGAGCCTGCCTTTTGCTTTTTTGTCTTGACATTTTCCTGGGTTCTTCTTGACAAATGAGTTGTGGATCCCAGCACTTCCTGTGTTGGTTGTCCGTCCCCAGTGTAGGGGAATGGGTCAAGCACCTGGCTTCTCCTCTTCTAGGTTCCCAGAGGAGAACTGTTGGTGTTGGGGTGCAGGGCTGGCTTTTTCCAGACACATGCAGCCACTCTGAGGCTCCCCCAATGGTGGCAGGTGCACAGTAGCTTGGCTGGTTGGTTCTCCCCACCGGAACTGGCTCTGGTCCCTGATGGCTGCTGGCAGGCTTGTAGGGGCGTCTATGTTCTGTTTCTTCTTGTGGTGTTTAGAGTTCTGTGCTAATGTCTGTGTTGCATCCCAGAGATGTGTTGGGTATGGACCCGATCTTGGCCTCTGGATGTGGGGGCTGAGATTGGTCTTCTGTCAGTAGAGTTCTCCAGAGTCCAGCCGTTGTCTCCTTGCTGCTGTTTCAGATGCTTCCACATTACTGGCCTTGCTGATTACTTCACCCTCCAGAGGTGTGTGTGCATCTGTGCACCCGGCTGTTGTCCTGGGTTTTGGGGTTCCCATCAGCCTTACATTTTTATAGTCGACCTGCCTTCTGGGATGCAATGGGTGAGGCTCAGATCACAAACTCACTGACTTCAAGCTGGCCCACCATCTGGGATGTACATCTAATTTATAAAATAATCTCTATTCCCATAAATATCATATTGCTTATTTGAATTGTGCTAAGTATATATATCATGGTTATATATATATATAATATATATAAAATTACATATATCATGGTGTACTGATAGGTTATGAAGGACCAGGACTCCTAGTAGAACATGAAACACAGGATTGAAAGTTACTTCTCCCTCCTTCAACTTGCCGAAACACTTCCATACTCTTCCTCTGTGGAGCCTTAGAAACCCACGTGGCTTTGCTTATAATGTACACATCTAAAAATTAAACCGCTGTCTGGAAGGCTAGTATATCTTAGAATTTAATCAATACCAAATTTTGTACTCTCTTTCATGCTCTTATTCCAACTTACCTTACAGAGATAACAGTAGTTCCATAAAGATTTAATCCAATATGACAGCTTTTATTCAATAGCTATTCTACATGAGGTGCTGGGAGATGAACAAATGAATAAAAAAAATCATTCCGAAGGTGTTTATTCTGATTAAGAGATTTGTAAATACTGTAAATAATTCCATACAATGTGACACATTCTGTCAGAGAGGTGAGTAAAGACAGAACAGATGAAAAGATCAACTTTGCTTGGGCAGGTAGGAAGGCAGTGGAGAAAGATTTCATGCTTAGGTCACATTTGGAGGAAGAGTCACAGTTCCCAAGGTGGTCTTGCAGGGATAGTGTACACTGGATAGATTAAGTGCAAATATTGGTGGCAGGAAGGTCTCTAAGGAAATAGGGTACTGCAGAAGAGGATACTTCTCAACCACTGTTTTTTTTTTTTAATCTGTGTTTCAAAATAAATTTAAACCAAGGAAGACATTTTCCAAGAAAGAATAGCACTACATACACATGATAGAAAGAGCCAGGGTAATTTGAAACGGGAGGCGGTTCACATACTTTGTGTCTGTTGTGGCAGCCAGGATCAAAAAGAGCAAACTTTGGGGGCCATTTTATACTGATGTCCTTATGGTAGAAGTAGAGACCCTATATTCTGGAGCAAAATATTTAATAGGCAGTCTAAGAACTGTGATGGGAAACATTTTGATTGTAAAGGAATGAAAACTCTATCATCAAAAAGGATTATTTAGAATCATATATATATATTTTTTGGTGGCACCAGGAATTGAACTCATGACCTCGCACTTGCCAGGCAAGCACTTAGGCCATGGAGATAGATCCCTAGCCCTTGTGTTTTTGAGACAGGATCTCACTATGCCGTTCAGGCTGGCCTTGAACTCACAAGGATCCTCCTGTCTCAGCCTCCTGAGTGCTTGGATTACAGGCATGAGCCACCACGCCCGGTAAGAATCATATTTTTTATCTCTGTGTTAAAAAGCTGCAATTTGGTGCATGTCTTACCTTTTGTCTTGTCATATATTAATAGATAAGAATTAATTAAGACAGTAAGTAGTATATTATGACTTTAAAATAGTAGAATAATATATTAAAAACAGGAAACCATATCTTATTTTACTCAAATGCTTCAGCAGTCCATTATGGCTATTAAAGACTGGTAAAGAGAAGACTGGGCCAAGTCATCAATTATTCACACTGATTCAGCTTTATTCTAAAAGTATTAGACCACCAAACTTCCTGAAATTAGAGGCTCTACCTTTAAAAAGTATAAAATCTAACAGGCAGATAGGTTTTCCAAGGTTTTCTGTAGATATAATGACTTTCCTTTTGTTTCCTGTTAGGTTTCCCACCTAGTCCCAACTTTTTCCTTTAAGAGGAAGATCTATGTTGCACTGACAGACTGCTGGGAAATGATGGCACTGATGGGCTGGTAGTCACCGTAGTCAGTAACAGTTGCTTCTTTGGTACTAATGTAGCAGCATCAAGGGAAATGACACTTTTTTTTAATGAAATAAAACAGACTTCTGAGGATTTTTCACTGATTACATCTACCATAATTTCAGATGGGCAAAAGACCTGATCTTTACATTCTGAACATTACATCTGAGTAAAATGAATGCTGAGGCTGTGTTGGAGCTCAGGGGAAGAATGCTGTGAACTAAATGGCTAACCCAGCCAAATGCAATAGGGGGAGAAGGGTGGAGCACAAGTACTATGGAGTTGCCATTGTTTTGTATGTGCTGTAGTGGTAGAAGAAATCTTACTAAATAGGAAAGCAACTGAGAAATAAAGAGGACTCTAGACCTTGATCATTTGGCTTATTAAAAATATTTTTGTCATTATTAGCTTATATTAAGTGTTTGAGTTTTTCCTTCTTAACCCCACTCTCTGTCCTTTTTCAAGATGTCTTTTGTTTCTATTAGCCTCTAGAACTCAGAAATACCCTGCCAGACAACTCTCAAGATCTTGATTCAGAGAAGGATATATACAGAAAGATATAAAATTTCTGTTATTCTAAGATCAACTGCTTTATTGACTTTTAAAATACTCTTTGTCTTCCAAGACTATACCTCTTCCCTGTGTGACTCACTGCTGGAGGTGCTCTTCAGAAGAGACTCCCTATAACCAAAGGGGTATGGCCTTACTTCACAGGTCTCAACTGCAGAACAAGATAATTTCTAACTGAAGATAAACACATGGTAAATAAGGAAGTGATAAGCAGTGTGGGTTTTTGAATCATACTGACCTGGTTTTAATCCTACCTCTTTCCTTACTACTTGGGTATCTCAGCAGATTATTAACCTCTGTAAGTCATTGTTTCCTTATCTGTAAAGTGAGGATAATAACAGCTATAACTCATCCGGCTCTTCCGTGGAATAACAGACACAATGGATGTAAACTGCTCACCCACAGTAACTGGCACAGTGCTCAATAAATGTAAACTATGACCATACTACTGGGGGTTCATCTTTTTCTCCAGTCTAATAGCTTAAGTATAATAAACTTGGAGGAACTACAACCTGGAAAAGGGGAGGAGATGAGCTGGGTGTGTGGGGGTAGAGAATGTCACTTCCCTCTAACTCTTTTCATTTACGTAATTCAAAGTAAGGTCAACATTGTATTTTTTGACTGCCTTTTCTCTGTTCCTTCAATACAGTATTAGCTGGGGGTATGGGCAGTAGTTTGGCTGTTTGCCCCACATCCTACCGGTTCTCTGTGCCTCCAAACAGTACTTAGAAAAAAAGTACAAGGGCTAAGATACACTACAGTAGCATCTTTCACCAGATAGAACTAACAGTACAAACAATTTTGTTTCCTGGGTTATAAAGCAATGTATTCTGCTGATTTACCTTATTTTTTCTACTTTTAATCTCTAAAATTCTAAAGTGAACTTGATATGTAGCTGACAGCTCTAAGGCTGAATGTCTTCATACATCATTAGCATAGTTATGGGCAGGCAACTGCAAGCTTGTTGACATTTCTTTACTTTAGGTCACCCAACCTGTTCTTGTCTTTGTGTAAATCAGAAAAGGCCTAGATATAAATGGTTTGGGACACAACAGAAGCTGTGAAGATTGGAAGAGAATAGACTATGAAAGATTCAAACAATGCAGTATCAATAAGGATGTGGAAAATTAAGCAGATTATTAGGAATATAAAATCAGTAGAATTATTCTAGAGGACATTATTAATATTTATTAAAATACAAAAGATCATAGTTCTTCTGGGAATATATTTTAACTTTAAGCTTGCACTGTCACATCTACTCCTTGTACTAGCACTTGCACTTGCATACATTACACCTTTCTTCACAAGTCAGTATCTAATTCAACTAGTCCCATCTCTTCCATGCTTAAAGACAAAGTACCCAAAGTTTCCCCATTCTCTCCCATACAATGGTTTTTTGGCTTACTTTTAGAAAATTTTCATCAGAATGTAAGGCATGCTATTATCTCTTCCAAAAAAAAAAAAGGTAACGGAAGACTTTTTCTTGGTCTACTTCCTCTGCTACTTATTGCTCCCCTTTGTTAACAATTCCAAAAGAACTGTTGGTATTCACTGTCTTCACTTCTTTTCATTCTTTTTCTATGCCTACTCTAGTCAAAGTGCTCTTTTCAAGATTACTAACAACTGTCTTATTGCTAAATGTTACTCTCAGTCTTCATCTTGATTCACTGGCAGCTTCTGACCCAGGTGACTACCTTGTCTCTTATGATTTTCTTTTACTTCAGCGTTTGCTTTCTTACTCTCTTATTTGGTTCTTTCTCTTCTCCCTTAACTAACAACACTGGAGTATACCAGGGCTCAAACTTGAATCTTCTTCTATATGGTATTCACATTCATCCTGTCTCCTTCCTCCTCCACCAGTTATCTTATCTAGTTCTGCAGCTTTAAATACCATTGAAGAGCCAATGACACCCATCTTAGTTTCTCTAGTCTAGACCCATTTTCCAAACTCCAGACTCATGTATTCAAACCCACATTTGACATCTGTACTTAGCTGTGCAATCACCGTCTCAAGATTAAAATGATCAAAATGGGACTACTGAGTTTCCCACACCTCCCCAACTCAGCCTCCTTATCTCAGCTGACAGCAACTCCATCTTTCTTCTTTTATGCCAAAATCCCTTGACTATATTTTTTCTCTTATACTGTTCATCCAACCCATCAAAAAATTGAATTTGTTTTCCCTTCAAAATACATCCAGAGTTGAAACACTTCTGGCCACTCCAACTATTATTACCTTGGTCAAAGCCAGCATAAACTTTGCTTGTGTTATTGTAAGCAAATTAAGTTGTTTTATCTGACATCTTTGCTTGTAACTTTAATTGCTGACAGTTCTATCCTTAATAGAGCAGCCAGTGAAATCTTTTAAAAATTTAAATTAGATCATGTCATTCCTCTGCTTAAAATGTTATCCCAGATATGTTCCTGCTTTAGGGTCCTAAAACTTACTATTCCCTTAGCCTGGAATGTTCCTCCTCAAGAGAGCCACATGATTACTTCCTAGAAGCATATTTCATAGAAATATGCTTAAATGCCATCTCGATGAAGCTTACTTCCACAACTTTACATGTTTACAAACCCTAGTACATTTTTTTAAAAATTTATTTTAAAGAGAATAAAACAAAACAAAACAAAACAAAACAGAGTTAAACACAACAAAGCAGATCAGAACAGAACACTGCAAGCAATACAGGTCTTCAAAACAATGACAGGGAATCAACAATGACTACCCCTAGTGTCTCTTGTTTTCTTCGAAATGGTTGTTCATACATTCACACACAATAAACTCAAACAAAACAAAATAATATAAAACCAGATAAAGCAAAAGAGTGAAAGCATCACACGCCTTTAAATCAGACGGTAAGAAATCAACAATGGTTACCTTAATGTCCTTTGTTTTCTTCAAAAAAGTTGTTCATATATTCTCACATATTGCAATCAAATGGTAGAAAACTGACTTAGACCAATCAAATCAAAGAATAAAAGCATTATTGGACTTCAGAACCTGAAGATAAGAAATCAGCTATGGATACCATAATGTCTCATTTTCTTCAATGTAGCTGTTCATATCTTGGTACTGAATAAAATCTGCTTTTGTAAACTTTTCAGGAGTAGTTCTAAGCATGTATAAGCATATACTTGTACATCTAACCTTTCTGTGCCAGAGGCAATAGCAGAACAAAGCCCAAGAAAAACAAAAAACAATAAAGACAGATAAATAACAATAATAAAGAGCTCAAAACAATAACAATACAGGCTTTCTAAACTAGGTGATGGGAAGATACCAAAGGTTGTTATTTTGTATAGTTGACTTCAACAGTTGCTCAGATTACCAGGTTATAGGCATACAGAATTGGTCCAGTCCTATGAATATTAACTGTTTTGTTCTAAGAACTAATAAAATTAATAGTAGAATCATCTTATCAATCTTAAATATATATATATTGATATCTTTTCTTTTCCCTTCCTTCTTTTCTCCTTTTCCCTGGGTTGTTTTTTCTTTTAGCAGCTTCTTACCCTTTCCGCATATTTATTGGGGATTTTGTATCTTATTGAGTCTTTCAGTTTCTTATACTACCCTAGTACATTTTAAAAAACTATTTATAACAGAGTTCTAGGATCACAGGAAAACTGAAGGATACAGACATTTCCTATCATATTCTCCCTACCCCCACATATGCATAGTTTCCCTTATTGTCAACATTTTCCACTAAAGTGAAACATTTGTTACAACTGAGGAACTTACATTAACACATTATCACAAAAAACTCATTATTTTTGGTGTAGGGTTCACCCCTGGTACCGTACATCCTAAGGATTTGGACAAGTACACAATGATATGTATTCACCATTATATTACCGTACAATTTCACTGTTCTAAAACTGCACTGTGCTCTATTATTTTTCTTCCAACCTCTGATCTTTGTAGTATCTCCATAGTTTTTCTTTTTCTAGAATGTCATATAGTTAAATCATATAGTTTTGTAGCTTTTGTAGATTGGCATCACTTAGTAATAGGCAACTAACATTCTTCCATGTCTTTTTTTTTCTGAGACAGGGTGTTATTATGCAGTACAGGCTGGCCTTGAACTAGCAATCCTCTTGCTTCAGTCTCTCAAGTGCCTAGCTCCCTCTATGTTTTTTCATGGCTTGATAGCTCATTTCTCTGTAGCACTGGATAAAATTCCATATCCGCATATGGTGGTACCATGGTTTACTGATTCATCTATTGAATAAATGTGGGTTGCTTTCAAGTTTTGGCAGTTGTGAGTAAAGCTTCTATAACATCTGTGTGGACAAAAGTTTTCAATTCCTCCAGGTAAATACCAAGGAACAGAATGGCTGAATTGCGCAGTAAACATGTGTTAGTTTTGTAAGAAACACTTGAACTGTCAAGTGGTTGCACCATTCTTCACCCCCACAAAAGATGATCAAAGCTCCTATTGCTTCACTCCCTGGTACCTAGATATTTTTTATCCTGACCAGCACTGTACCCATAGCACTTGTTACCTTCTAACTATTAGATAGTTCCTTTCGCTTACTGATACAAAGCCTGAACTAGAACCTTACTATGTACTTGTTGAAAGAATGCATAACATTCACAAAGATAAATGTAAAAAGTTATTGACTGAAACAATGTGCATAGTAATAAAAGATTAGATGTTCAGTAAAAGGTAAATAATAATAGTATGATCATAAAACAGAATACTCTGCAGCTATTTAAAAAGATGAGGAAAATTTATATATTAACATGGAATAAGAGCCATGATACAAGTAAAAAATCCAATAAATTATCGAATCCAGTACATTATGACACTACTTTTAGAAAAATATCTATGAATACACAAAAAACATGAAAGGGCACACATACACTAAAGTGTTAATAATGGTTATCTTTGCATCACCACATAATAAGGCACTTTTTACTTTCTACAGACTAATTGCTGGACCGTACCACAAGGATACTTTGTTATTTATTTTATGGTGCTGGAGATTGAATCCAGGGCCTCAACTACTCTACCACTGAGCTATAGCCTCATCTTCTGAATGTGTTATTTTATAATTAAAAAGAAAAAGATATACCTATTATTGAAGTAAGAATGGTAAAAGCATAAAAATAAGATATGGCACTAAAAGTTCATGCCAGGTGGTATTTTCACAGAGGTTCTATACTGCTGGGGTGATGTATCTTCCCTAACTTCATGGTCTAAATTAGTGACAAAGAAAATGGAATTCAGCACTGATGTAATTTGGTTTCAAAACTTTCAGAACAATTTCCAATAATTTAATTACAAATTTAGTAACTGATAAAGTATGTTTCATTCCCTTTTTTTTGACTAGAAGATTTTGCACAGGTTATTTTATAAGTACATCAGTGGAGATAAAACACTAAAAAATGAATTTATAACCAAAGTATTTTATGTGTTTCTTTCAACTATCACTATGTATATAGAAGTCTTATATTTGGCCTACATAAAATTTGAATTCTACTTTTAAACAGCATTTGTATTTTCCATAAGTTATGTAGTCTTAAAATACAGTTTTTTTTTTTTTGTACTGGGGCTCAAAATCATGACCTTGCACTTGCCAGGCAGGCACTATGCTGCTGAGCTAAATCCCCAGCCCCTTTAAAATATAGTTTTTAATGACTTCAAATAATTCTGTTGGATTTATATATCCTTCATAAACATGTTGCTATTTTGAGCATTTGTTTTTCAAGTTTTTATAATTATGCATAATATTACATTAAAGAGCTTTATATAGTCACTATTCTTGGGCTTTTTCCTTAAAAGAAAAAAAGAAATATAGGTTTACAGAGTGTGGGTATTTTTATGGTGCTTGCTTCTCCATAGAGCCATACTAACAAACTAAAAGAAAACAAAATGAAGTAACTCTTAATACTTACAGCTTATAGGGTTCATCTTTAAATCATTCTATGGTTTTTCTTACTAGTTGAATGCGATCTCAATGAAATACACAATTGTTCACTAATAACTTCCAAAACCTACTTTTTTGGATTACCTAGTCTCTCGGTCAGCCACAACCATGTTTGTTTGTTTGTTTGTTTGTTTGTTTTTAAATTAAGCCCAAGCAACAATGAGCTACATCCCAAGTCTTTTTTAGACTTTTACATTATTGCTTAAGTGACACAGCCTGGCTTTGAACTTGTGAACAAACCTTCTGCCTCAGTCTCCCAAGCAGCTGGAATGACAGGCACATGTCACCATGGCCAACCACAACCACTTTTTGAGTGATCTCATGTGCAAATAATGGAACTAGGTGTTGGAGCAAGTCTTGTCCTAGACTGAATATTAATGAAAAGAAAATTATTGTTTGATCATGGCAAGGAAAATATGTATATAAGTAAGAGTATTACTTGATATAAAATAAACATGGTCCTATAAATCCTAAGAACTGGTGTCTCTTGCGTGATAGAAATTTTATAAAACTGTATTATCATGTAGGAGAGAATAATGTTGAGATAAGGAAGGGAGAGTAAACATAGATTATTCCTAGAATGGAGTGCTAATTTAAATGACTAGTTTTGTTCCTTTCTTTTCTACCTTTGCATCAGACAATTCACTCACCACACACATTATCAAAGTGGTCATAATTATACAAAAATACAAATATGATCATATGATTTTGACAAAAATCATGTTGTATTTTCATTAAGGATTTATTTATATATTAAGTTGAAAGACTTATACCCTGAAAATTATAAAATATTGATGGAAGAAACTGAAGAAAACACAAGAAAATGGAAAGGTACCACATACTTATGAATTATAAGAATTAATATTAAAATGTTCACACTAACCAAAGCAATATACAGATTCAATGTAGCCCTTATCAAAATCTCAAAGACATTCCTGATAGATACGGAAAATATAAATTCCAATATTCACATGGAATCATAAAAGATTTCAAATAGCCAAAATCACTCTGAGAAAGAAAAATAAATTGAGGCAATACACTTCTTGATTTAAAATTATACTATAAAGCTACAGAAATCAAACAGCCTGAAACTGGCATAAAAACAGACACATAAATTGGTGGAAAAAACAGAATATCTAGAAATAAATCTGAGCATATATAGTTAATTAATTTTTGACAATGCACCAAGAGGATGCAATGGAGAACAGTCAGTCTCCCATTAACTGGTGCTGAGAAATCTGGCTTTTTAATATGCAAAAACATTAAACCGTATTTTTTATCTTATATCATATATAAAAATCAAGTAAAAATGGAGAAAAGACCTACATATACATCAAGAAACTATAAACTCATACAAGATTACAGAGAGGAAAAGAAATGTTTCTGCACATTGGCCTTGCCAATGATTTTTTTGGATATCATACCAAAATTTCAGGCCACAAGAGCAAAAATAAACAGGACTAAGTTTAACCATAAAGCTTCTGCACAGCTAAGGAAACAAAATGAAAGGCAGCATACACATTGGAAAAAATATTTAAAAACCAAATATCTGACAATGAGTTAATGTCTAAAGTTTATAAACAATATGTAGCCAGCCATGATAGTGGATGCCTATAATCTCAGGACTCTGGCAGGCTGAGGCAGGAAGACTGCAAGTTTGAGCAAAGTCTGGCAACTTAGCAAGAACCTGTCTCAAAACCCAAACCCAAACCCAAACCAAACCAAACAAACTCAACCCACCAAAAACCCAAAACTCATTCAACAGTGGAAGAAAAGAAGACAAAACAAATGACCAACAGGTATATGAAAAGGTGTTCAACATCATAAAATCTCAGAGAAATGTATATTAAATCTAATAAGAGATATCATCTCATACACTTTAGGATGGCTGTTATCAGAGTCAAAAAACAACAAATGTTGGCAAGGGTGCAGAGAAAAGGGAACTCTTAACATACTGTTAGTGGAAATGAAACAGATACAGCCATTATTAAAAACAATATGGAGGTTTCTAACAAAATTAAAAATAAAACTAGCATGCTCCATCAAGCCCTCTTCTGAGGATATACCCAAAGGAAATACAGTAAATCGCCACCTCTGAAGATATGTGCGCTCCCATGCTCACTGCAGCATTATTCACAATAGCCAAGAGATACGTGATGGGTAAGCTTAATTATGTCAACCTGATTGGCTTGAGAGCTACAGAGGGGATTAGTAAAGCATGCTTCTTGGTGTATCTGGGTGTGACATGGAGGTGTGACTTTTGATACTACATAGTGTCCCTTCTTTCTGGTACTGTTCTCCTGCTCTTCTTCCTGGTTACCCTGAATGAAGCACATGCTTTGCCTTGCCCTCCTGACATGTTTTTGCCCGAGAGCTGGCCAGAAATGAATTGAATCCTCTGAAACTACGAGCCAAATTAAACCTCTCCTTAAGTTGTGAGTGTCAGGTACCATGTTGTCAGTAACAAGAAAGTTGACTAGTAAGGAAACAACCTGTGTCTGTCGATGGACAAACAGATAAGGGAATCAGTGGTACATATACATACAATGGGATACTGTTTGGTCCTAAAATAGAATGAGGTCTTGCCTTCTGCCACAACTAGGATGAGTCTGGAGGACATAATGCTAATAATGAGATAGGAAGGGATACAGGAAGAAAAATACAGCATGAGCTCACTTACTTGTGCAACAAAAAAAAAAAAAAAAAAGAAACTGAGACAGAGAAAACTGCAGTTATTAGTGGTGATGGGAGTGAGAGGAAATGTAGAGATACAGTTCAGAGGATGCAAGTAGCAGGTATGAGGGACAAACAAATTAGCTCTTTTGCTCATTTTTATTCTTGCTGGGACAAAACACTCAATACCTGCAACTTATAGGAAAGATTTTTTTGGCTTATGTTTAAGTAGTCTCAGTCTTTGCACAGTCAGCTGGCTCGAGGTAGAAACAGCATGGTGGAAAGGACTGGCAGAAGAAAGCTGCTCAGGCTGTGGAGTATAGGAAGCAGAGTCAAGAGAGGAAACAGGAAGAGAGGCATAACCTTCTGAGTCATGCCCACAGTGAGCTGCCTGCTGCCTTGGACCAGGACATACCTCTTAACAGCAAGCCAGTCAAAATGCCTCTATAATCCAATCACCTTCCAAAGGCTCCACCTAGGACTGGATGAGACATCAGGGGACATCTAGATATAAACAGTAACACTAGCCATCTAATATACAGCATGATGGCTATACTAATAAAATTGTATTATATTTGGGATTTATGCTAAGTGAAAGTTTAACCATTCTTCCACCCCACAGAAGTAACGATAATGAATGTTAATTTGCTTCACTACAATAACTTTTTACCAACTATACACATCCTATAATATGATGTTGCATATCTTAAAAAATATATATACATATATAATTGATTTTTAAAATAGGATAAAGCCATAATTCTTTACCTTGATTCTGATGTTATTTCATTAATTAATTCCCTCCTATCTCTCTAAATTTATGGCCTAAATCTCTCCAACATTCTCTGTAGTCTCTAGCAATTTGAAATCCCTGCAGTTTTCTGATATACTATTTCATATATATGTGTTTTGAAAAAGCTATTCTCTGCTTTAAATGGCCCTTTCAAACTTTTGGGCCCTATTGTTATTTTTCCAAGAAATACTGCCTTCTCTGATCTCTCAGTTTGAATGAGAAATCTCTTCTGGGCTCCCACAGCACTCTGAATACTTTTCAAGTGTAACACAGAGCACAATGAATCACAATTCTTCATTTGCTTGTCTGAATCCCCTGCCAGACTAAAGTTCCTTAAGGGAAAAATCAGTAGGATTCTTTTTCTTGTATCTTACTTATCTTCCTATCCCTTGTAACTTTCACAGTATCAGTCACATAGTAAGTGCTCAATAATGGTTAGCTGGATGAATGAAGAAATCCATTAGTCTTTTTTTTTTGCCTGCATGCAGAAGAGGTTTAGTCTAACATGTGAAGTGATAAAAGGGAGTTCTGTAACATGAAAAGTTTCCTTCACAGTGGAAATATTTTTTATAAGGCCTTCTTTTGTAAGGGACTTGATCATACAACATGATAATCCTCAACATGATCCTCAATATGATAATCATTCCCTTATTGCCGAAAGACTTGTACAA
>RJWT010021372.1:0-17600 GCA_004365215.1 Cuniculus paca | reverse complement strand
CATACCCTGGAGTGAGAGAGACTGAGACTGACTCTTCCTGAATTTACCAGGGCTGGAGAGACAACTCTGGGGTCAGGAGAAGAGGGAGGAGGGCAGGGGGATGTCCACCCCACACTCTGTGCACTCTGGGGTGGACACACATTCCCACCTTTTATTTATTTGTTTATTTACTTTGAGACAGGGTCTTGCTATGTAATGCAGGTTGGCCAAGAACTCACAGTGATCCTCCTGCCTCATCCTCCAAAGTGCTGGGATTACAGGTGTGTGCCACCATGCATGGCTTCCTGCTGTCACATGCCTGGCTCACATGCACCTCTCCTCGACCCAAACATGCAGCATGCAGACACTCACACACATTTGGCCTGTACACGCAGGGAAACTGACCTGTGTGCAACATGCTCTCACCTTGTACAATGCACACACAAATACACATCCGCCTGGTTTGGCTCCGTCCTCAACCTCCGATTGTTTTTCAGTCTCTGTTGCCTACAGAGGGTACCTCCAAATAGCTGGCCTCAGCGGGGAAGCATCTTTAAATCAGGGACTTTGGCTGGAGGGTCAGGGCAGGTCGTGGTGTGTGGCCTCCAAGTGTCTCCTTTAATCTGGACCGAGTCTCCCCATGGAGCTCAGCAGAGAGCATCCTCGGGACTTAGAAGCAGTGCTTGCCTTTCTAGGGATGGAAAGACCAGTCTCACAAGGCAAGTGAAACAGGGCAGGGTCTGGGATAGAGCTGGGCACTTGTGATTTGCCACAGGCTCTGGTTTATATCCTGCCTTCTCCCTGCTGCAAAAAGCAGTGAGATTTGGGGCTGAGGTGCGGGGAAGCCTGGAGCAGGAGGAGCATCGAGTAGAGTTAGGCTCGTTCTTTCTCTTCTTTGCTTTCCATCAGGACTACCTTGAGGATACCATCTGCAGCTGGAGGAGGGACAGACTCTGCTCTGTCCCTGTCCCTCTTCCAGCTGTCAGCGCTTTTCTCTGGACAGAATCTTCTTCATGGCCTCCTTTACCGGGAGACTGTCTGGGGACACTATACACAATGCTGAGGAGAGGAGATGCCCCCAAATATCACCAGCAGGTGGTTATTATTGTTATTATTTTACGCTGATTTTTAGGCCTCTCTTATCCTGGTCACTCCCTTCTGGATAGATTTCTGTGAGGCACCCAGGCTAAATGCACTCCTTCATTTGGCAAGTTGAAAAGACTCTTGTCTTTGTGGTTTGGTCTAGGCGTGCTCCCTCTGTGCCCCTGAAATGGACTGCAGCTTGTCAGGTTCAGTCATTGTCGGAGGGAGGGTGTGCTGGGAGCTGCCTTTCCCTTGGTCCGATGACCCTAGACTTGGCCCTTGGGAGTGGTTACATAAGGCAGGTTGTGTTCAGTCCAGCAGGCTTCCTGCAGATCGAAGGTGATGGAGGAGAGAAATGTCTCCTTATTGTGTTTCCCTTCTTGCTCTGGCTGCTCAGAAGCTCTTAGTTTATCACATTGATCCATTCTAGCAACTGTGTTGGCCGGAGTCAGGGATTCGATGGCTAATTTTTATTTAAAAATGTTGTAGATTCCATGTCTTTAACTGTAGACTCCCCTGTCGTGTGTGGAAGGAGATTTGAATGGGTGAACAAACCACCAGCAATGCCACATTCTATTGGTCTTGGAGGATGGCAACCACATTATACAGGTTTTTTGGAGATCATCCCAGTTTCAAATATTTCATCTAATTTTTAAACCGTATGTCTCAATTGTGGCTTCTGTGCATTTGGACTCCGGTTCTTGACCGTGTCTTGGGGCTTTTCTTCTGAGTAGCTCTGGGAAATAATGTCCATTTCTGTGCTGGCTCAGACAGTGGGGATTGTTGAGGATGAATCGCGCTATTGATCAACACCCTCTGCTCTGAGTGCTTCAGCTGCCAGCGCCTCTCTGTCTCAAAAGCCCAAGTGTCCGGGTGTGCGAAGGAGTTTGACCCTTGCCCTAATCCTGGCCCTGATCATGTGACCCTGCCTAGCCCAGGGCCCTGCTGGGAGGTCTGTGTCTCTTGGATCCAGGCTCTGCCTACCTCCCCAGAATGGACCATAACTTTTCTGATAAGGGCCTCGAGGAACAAGAGCCCAGGATGCATAGCTTGGATTCGGGAGTGCGTAGAGGGACATGAGGGGCTATCTTGGCCTCTCCCCTGGGTCTGTGAGGCAATAGGCCATAGACCTCTTTCTCTTTCCCCACAAGGGTCTCAAGTCTGCTGGCTGGTCGGAAAGCCATTTGTCACTTCTTACTGGAGGAGATGTAGGAAAGGGATCTAGCCTTATTGAAAATTTGGTGAAAGTTCTAACTAATTCACTCTGAGATTGATTATTTTACCCTGTCCAAAGCCACAAATGTTTGGAAAGGGGGAATTCTGGAGGGTATTCCTTAACCCTAAGGAATGACAGCAATAACCCTAATGGTAGGCTTTCAGGTACGGTGTTGGGGGGCTACATCTTGGTATGTGTTAAGGCAACCCAAGCTGGTGGCTGTTGCCCATCAGCCTTCAGAAAACACTTGACCACAAAATGAGCAGGAGGAAACGCCCTGTGTCCCGGCACCAGGCGATCCACTGTGGCTTGCTATGGGTGGTTCATTCCTCTTCAGCTAAATCTCACCATAGAAGGATAAGCCTGGGACATGATTGTGTCCCTGATGGAAGATTCACACTATGATTGTTCTGTGGACTTTATTTAATTTAATTTATTTATTTATTTGTTTATTTAGTCTTTTTGAGACAGGGTCTCACCGTGCAGTTCAGGCCGGCCCTGAGCTCACTTTGTAGCCCAGACTGGTCTCAAGCTCACAACGATCTTCCTACCTCAACCTCCCGACTGCTGGGATTATAGGCATGTGCCACCACGCCCAGCTGTTCTGTGGACTTTAAACACAAGTGAAAAGTAGGTTTGGAGTCCAGCAGGGAACATGTCAGAACTTAGGTGGGGGAAGGGTGACTCATGGTTGCTCACATTTATTTGGTATCTGCTAAAGGCCTTTTGCGTCCTTTGTTTCATGCAGCCTCCACACCTTCTGACATAGATACCTCTATTTTAAAGATGAGGAAGACATAACATGACAAGGTTAACCAGCAAGCCCAAGATAGAGTTAGCCACGAATTCTTGACAGGCCTGTTTGAATCCAGAGTTTGAGAGAGACTGGGGACTCCCCACATTTTGAAGTCCTGGAAAGCAGGTAAAACGAGTCCTTTGGGCAGTCTGGAGAAGGGGCCACAGAGCTGATTTCACTGTCCAGCCCCAGGACCTGAACATCATCAGCATCCTTGGCCTCTGATCCCTGGGAAGCAGGGATGCAGGGTGGATGGCAGGTGGGGGATGAAAGTCTCCTGCCTGGATGGGGATTTCCTCCCCAGCTCCATGGTTGGGCACCGTGGGACTTGTGTGGCTTCACTCTTCCCTGGAGCAGTCTCTACACTGGGAACCAGGCCTCCAACCAGACTCTGCCATCCAGCCAGTCCAGCCTCCCTTCCCCCAACTCCAGGGTCCCCTCCATGCCAAGCTCTGGGGGAGTCCTGGATCCTTTTGAGGTTGTCTCTGGGCAGACCAGACTCTGTTTAGTGTGATGCAGCGTCTGTAGGCGTTAGCAGTTTGGCTGGGTAATTGTGTATAGCGTTCACTCTTGGCTAGAGAAATGGAGGTTTTGTCTTACAAACCAAATATCCTGGTTTGGAAACCATGTGAAATGCAGCCTGTGGTCTGGGGATGTGAGCTACATTGTGGGCCTGTGTGTCGTGCTGGTTTAAAAGACACTGTTGCAGGGCAGAACATTCCATTCAGGCCCTCTGACTTCTGATGGAGGAGGAGGTCGGAGGTGCGGACACATATTGTGATACAGTACAGAGCTGGGGATTTGCAGCCAGACAGCTAGGGCTTGAAGCATCAGTCTTCTCATCTATGAAATGGGGTTCCTCATAATGCAGCGGTGGTGCTAGAGCTAGAAAATGTGTTTGAAGTGTAGAACAGGGAAACAACAAAAGGTGATATTCTTCCCTTCTGCAAAAGAGCAGTTGACTGACTGGGAAGAGATCTGGGCTCCAGCTCTGACTCAGCCTCTGGGAACCCTGTGCTATGTAGGATAAACTCACTTACCTTCTCTTTCCTCCTATGATAAGTGAGGAAAGAATGCATTTCTCCCACTCTGTGTTTTTTTGAGGCTGCTGAAACAGAATGAAGGCAGGGACTCTTTAGTCAATACTGATTGATTTATTCATGTCTCAAATATTAATTGAAATCCTTTGCTGGGCTGGGTCCAGGAAAGGCATGGAGATAAGGGGAGGGGAGGGGAGGGAATACCCTAGTTCTGAGGCTGGAATCAGTCCACGTGACTAGGCAGACTTATAAACAAACAGAGGCTGGGCTGTGTCAGATCAAAGCGGGCACTGGAGGCACTGGTGTCCTGGAGAGGAGGTGTCATCTCCAACTGCAGCAATCAGAGGCCTTCCCAGAGGTGACGGTACAGTGGTCCGGATCTTGAAAGATAAGAGGAGGTTGCCAGGGCTTAAGAGGGGAGGTTTCTAGGCAGTGAGACTGATGATGTGCGAAGGCAAGAACTGTCACCAAGTGTGGTAAGCGTGGGGGATTGAAAGCGGTTATGACCTGAGCCTCTGGTGTGGCTGGTCAGTAGCAATGGGAAACGATATGCGAGGCCTCACGAAGAGCATGGATGGCGTCCAGCCTTAGCCTGTGCTCAGGTACTCAGATATTCATCATGCTATTTATAAGCAGGAACCAGGGTGTTTTAAGCAAGGGAGGTTCATGGTTGGATATGGATTCACTCATCCGTTCGACAGTTATTGAGTGCTTATTGTTTTTGTGTCACTTTTAATTTTGATGTCCTATCAAGCAATGGAAATTTGCAAAACTATTGTAAAAAATCCCTCTTTACCCGTATCCCTCAATTGTATATGTGATGTTCTGTTTACTGTATCATGCTAATTTCTTCATGTCTAAGAATATGAAAACACATTATTTCTATTTGTGTGTATTTATTGTTTATATTGTAATTCATATTTCATTGTTTATATGCTATCAAAATGTGTTTTGTATGTCTGAATGTATACACAAATATTTATATTTCTAATCCATTTCAGAGTGAATTGGAGACATAAGGCCTCTTTACCCTAAATCTGTCAGTGCATATTTCCTTTAAAAAAGGATATTCTCTGACCACAGTGCAATCTGCCCTAACCAAATCTCTGTGGCTGTTGTATTTCTCACTCCACAGGATCCCGTTCGCAGGTTGCATTTAGTAGTCATGTCTCTTTAGGCGCTGTTAACCCAGAGCAATTCCTCTGCTTTGTCTTTCTTGACCTTTATGCTTTTGGGTAGGACAGGCCAGTTATTGTGTTAAATGTCCCCCAATTGAGTGTCTAGTGGTTCTGCATGAATGGATTCAATCTATGCACTTTGGCCAGGAAAATCTATCCTCTGCAGCCTTCTTGTCAGCAACCCATGATGTGGGGATCGTCTCACTGCTGGTGATGGAGACCGTCATGATTAAGGCAGTGTTTACCAGTTTCTCCATGGTAAATGTACTCTTTTCCTATAATAATTAATACGTAATCTCCATGTATTCTGTCCCTCATTCCACTTACAGCACCAATGTTATTACTGATAATTTTTAATTCGGCATTTTTTCATACTTATTTGTTGACATTCTACTATAAGAAAGACCATTCTTTCCCTCCCTGTTTCCCTTACTTCTTCTCATCAGGGCCTCATACCTTATAAACTTATTAAACTGGTTATCATCAACTACTCTATTTTATGTGATGTTCATATTGTCCCTGACCCAACCAGCAGGAGGCTGTGCAAGGTGGCTTTTATTTTTGACTCGTCTTGTGGTTTCCTGAGCACTTCCTTACTATCTGCTGCAGCAAGGAGTTACAGGCTTATTTTGTTCTTTCCTTGCTCTAGCCCTGCACTTTGCTATTTGTGCAAGATCTGGAGGCTCTGTATACTCCTTATTATTGGGGTGTGACGGCTCCTATCCTTTCTTTGCAGAGCTGGGGTGTGTGTGTCTACCTATTTCTATAATAAACAAATGCAATAATTATTTTTGGAAGAAACAACCCTTAGAAGAAACAACCCTTATGCTGGAGATAGAGAATAGTAGGGCATGATGGGTTCTTTAGGTTGGGTGGTTTTTCAGGAGGTGATATTTGGAAAAGGTTACAGTCTTGGAGATTGTAATAAGAAGGTCTGGAACTAAGTCAGGATGGAGAAGAGGTAGAATCAGTAGGACACAGTGATGGATGAACACAGAAAGTGAGGGAAATGCTGTCAAGGGGACTCTCAGGTTGATGTCTCAAAGCCACACCAAATCCAACATATAACATATTCAAAATGGAGTCTCTGGTCCTATTCCTTGGCACTATCCAACCTATACCCGGTCCTTGTTGGGTACCTCAGATCTCACTAAATGGCTATTTCATCTGTGCAGCTGCACATTTTAGGAAAGCCTGGCAGTCATCCTTAGCACTTCTCTCCCTCAAAGCCAGGTCCAAGTCACCCTATGTCTTGGTGATGTTAGCTTACATCCCTCCAATCCATCTCCACCAGCAGCTGCCTAGTTCAAGGTCCCGTTTTCATCCTGGAGTATCACAAGAGCCTCCTATGTGGTCCACCATTGTTGCAATTTATGTGTGTTTATGTAATAATTCATGCTTATCTTCTCTAGTTGATGATGAGTTCTGTGAGGAGTAGGGCCATTGTTGAGTAAATAAATGAGGGACTATTTTATAAGCTGAGTAGCCAGAGAGATGATGATACTGTTTTGTAGAGTAAAAATTTAACAGCTAGACAGCTTTGAGGTTGAAGATGATAATTCACTTGGGACATCTTGATTTGAGGTGCAGGTCAGTCCCACGTTTGTTTTCCGTATCCTAGGCCAACCATTTTGACTGTCATTCAGGAGCTTTTGGGGACTGGCGATGGGTGACATCTTACTCCTGAATAAATCCAAGAAACCTCCTGGGGAGAGGGCTTAGTCTCACGGCATCTCTGAGATGTGTCTTTTCTATTTATCCCATCTCTGTAGAAGACACCCAGGGACTCTGGATAGCCCTTACTTGGCTCCTTGCTGCTTCTATCTTTATAAACCTTCTGAAAGCTTCTTGGAGCTTCAGTTACTTATGTGCTTCCTATGGCTCAGGAGCTGTCAAAATCCCCCAGCCACTGAGACGGAGTAGACACAGGTTTAACACGAACACAGAGCAGGGCTCAGAAAGATGGAAAAGCCCTGGGACAGACCAGCCTATTCAGGCCTACCGGTTCATCCACTCTTGCATTCTGTACTCTCTTACTTAGTGATGTATTCCATCTTATTTCACTTGTCACTCACCTATCCATCCATGAAGAAGAACTTACACTGACTTTGTAGACAAGACTCAAGGCTGATGAGCCGTTTTACCCCCTCTCCCTCATCCCTCATTTTCTGTCGTTCTCCCAGAAGCACAGGAAGGAGGCATCAGAATGGGAGAAAATGTCACCAGGCTGGTAGAGTGCTAGACCAAGGGTGACTTCAGGGTATTTTCAAGAAAGAGGTTGCTCAGCATCTGCTACACTGGTTACTTCTTTAGTCTCACTCTCTGCTTTTCTGGGTTTCCCCTGAAGAGAGCTTAGGAGTGTGGCTCTTTGATTAGAACAGTGGAAAGGCGACAGATGGGCTCTGCAATGAGGGAAGGGGCTCAGACCTTAAGGGGAAAGGAGAATACAGCTCCCTCTGTGCCCATCTGTGGAAGAGAGGATGTTTTTGTTTTCTTCTTCATTTTTGACCACAATTGCACATTAACCCTGAGGAATTTACAGAGAGGCTAGAGGAAGGTGGCAGAGGAGGATTTTTAAATGTGGCCTTTAGAGATCAGTGAATGAAACCTGGGCCCACCCCTTCAACAGCTTCTCTTTTGGTTCTCTGAGGGATGTCATTTACACAGAGCTCCCTGGAATGTGTGCTGTCCATCTGCTGCGGCAGCAAACAGTGCTGGAGTTGAGCAGTCTAGGACAATGGCAGCCACATCAGATAATAGTAACTTGGAAAAATGCCCACAGGGGCCAAGGCTCTAAGTTACACACTCATTCCCTCATCCCCTTGCTCACACATTCATTCACCAAGCATCTGCGGAGCGCCTACTGTAGCCATGTGCTCTGGCTACCTGAAGGCAATTAATAGTGGAAGGGAAAGGAAGGGAGAGGACTTAGGTAGCCTGTTTAGGTGGCAGAAGAGGGTGCTTTGGACCAAGGTCCACCTATTCATTCACTTATTCTTCTGCTGTTTTTATTGCACAAAAGTACATGTAACATTGCCTCTGAGATCCTTCATCATTATGCATCCCATCCTTCTGTCTTCCAGTGATCTGTTCAAACAAATCCCTACCTGTTACATGTAGAGTACCATGTCAGACGCTGGCTGATGTGGGCATCTTTTGTAATTTGTCCCTAACAGGGAGACAAGATGTGTGCACAGATCACCAGTCAGTTACAAAGCTGAGCAGGCCCTGGCATGTCCAGGATAAATGCTGTCAACATTTCAATATTCCAGGAGGCCTGTGGTGGGGATTGCAATAAACTTCTTAGTGGAGGCCTGGGTGGGGACATGGTCTAAGGACGGCATGCAGGTCTTCAGGAGGGAACTCCAAACAGAACTGGGTTTGAAGAGGCTGAAACTCATAGCAGCACCAGATAGGAGAAACTGGGATCTGGAGGCCAGAAGACTGAAGCCTTGGGCCTTGAGTCCTTGGACTTCTAGCTGGAAGGGATCTTGTTGGTGGCCTACAGATGCATGGTAACCGGAAATGCAGTGAATGAGGGCCCCGCTGGTTAACACTCAGCAGATGTGAGCAGCTGTCCCCAGGACAAAGCCCAGATGTCTCTTATAATTTGAAGCCACTTTTGAATAAAGAGCATTGAGAGACCTGGGTTCTGGGCAGAGCAAACTGGAGAAGAGTTGGCATCTGGCCTCTGGTCAGGAGTGCTTCTTCAGGAAGCTTCTGGGGAAGGGGATCATTGGATGCAGCAACATTAGGTACAGAGCAGGAGCTCATTAAATCCAGACCTCTCCTCTTGTAGAAGGGAAACTGGAGGCCCAGAGAAGGGGCATTAATTATCCAAAGTCATATAAAACACTTGTGGCAGAGAAAGGCTAAGTGTGTCATTGAACGCTTGACACGTCTGACATGCTAGAGTAGTTACTAGGTTTATTTCATTATCCCTTTACATATCTCTCTCAGTGGAAGAGAAAATTCTAAGAAGAGAACAGTTATTTTATTCATCACATTCTCCGTTATTTAGATAGGACCTGATAAAGATCAGGTGCTTCGCCTGATCACAAGAACTCTTCAACTGTTTTCCTCCCGAGCTCCACCAAGGCAGAATGTCAGACTGGTCTCAGAGCTGGTCAGATGTGGGACCAGAAAGCACTGGCTGAGAACGTGGGGAGAGCCCAGTGCTGGGTCCTTGTGCATTCCTGAGGCTTCACCTGTGACCAGTTTCTAGCTCAGGTATCCGCTAGCCCTTGGCAAAGGCTGATGTGTGGCCATAAACTCGGGTCATTAAGGGGCTGCTACCACAAAGGTGGTTGCTGAGAGGGCAAGGGGAAGAAGTTGTGGGTGGGGTACCAGTGTGTCCTCTGCCTTAAGCCCTTGGGAGAAGAAAGAAGCCCCTGCAGGCCTGAGAGAGAGAAAGAGCAGCACACAGGGAGATCTGCAGCCTTGAGGGGACTCCTGGCCGGGTATATTTGGGGCTTAAATCCAGTGCGTGGTTTGGCCTGAAGCTGGGCTCCTGGGGACTTCACCAGGTCTGCTTATTTGTTCCTCTGCTGTCCCAAGGAGCTGAAGGCCACTTCTTTAAGAACAGCATGCAGACATCTAGGGCTTCAATACCACAATTCAGACAGAAGCATGCTTTGAGGTGCCTGCCCGCCTGCATTAGGATCCTGCTAGGGCAGCTGATGGTGGAGACAGTTTGCTGAGAGGTTAGAGGGATTTGAGTCATAGCACCTTCCAGTTCAGGCCCCAGGGTCTGAGTCAGTGTCAGACACATAATTGGTTCTTGTTCAACACATTCAGCCTGTCTTGTGCTGTCAGGAGGGAAGGGGCTGTACAGAGTTGGGAGTGAGTTACCAAAGGCCCTAGATCCACATCTGGCGGGAAAAGCAGAGATGTTTTCTTCAACGTGGAGTCATCATGCTGGCCAAGGACTAGGCTGGGATTTGGACTGAACATGAGAGAGAGGTTAGAAAATACTTGGATTCTGATGTAGGTTCAGCCATAAACTTGTTGTGTTCCTTGAGCAACTCATTTGTCCTCTCTGAGCTTCATTTTCCTTTTATGTAAATGATGGGGGTGGGGAAAAGATGATTCCTGAGGACCTGTGTTGCTTAAAAACGCTCAATTTTTTGTTTACCTTTGGGCAATTTTGTTTAGGGCCCTGACTTCCAGATTTCCATGCTGACCTAGGGCTCATTTGCCTGGAATTCCACCTTTATAAATTCATTTCTGTGAGTCTTTTAAGACGTTCTTATTTCCAGACCACATTGCCTCACAAAGTCCCTTGTATATCGGGATACCAAGCAGTGTTGCAGTGTCATATCCATTACTATATTTTGAACTTTACAACAACTTTGGCAGATAATCAAATGCATATGAGTATTCCTAGTTTGCATAGGAGAAAAAAAGAGGCTCCAGGAGGCTAAGTAACCTGACACAGTTCGTAACTCACAGAGCTGAGAGTAAACTGAAGGTTTCTTGGCTGCTAGTCTGTGCTCTTTTGTGTCCCCTTTTGTGCTTAGGCAGGGGCAGAAGAAAGACCGCATGGCATGAGGGGGGGTGCAGTGTTCACCAGGTGACAGAAGTATCAGGATGACAGCACTGACCACCACATACCTGTGCCACATAAAGTTAAGGGGTTCTTAGCCTGGGGCCCAGATTCTACCCACTAGGCCCAGTGTCAAGGAGCAGGTACGAAGTTCTCCTAGCACAACTCTTACCACCCATCCTGATTGTTGGCCGCTATTCTAGAAGGATGGTAGGATCTGGTCCATTCCGAGGCTTCTAAAGTAATCTTTCTGATCTTACCAAGTTATTGTTTTCAAAAGCCAACTTTAACTCTCTGGATTGCTTTTTGGTGTGTTTACATTTTATTTAATATTTGTTCCTATCTTAACTGTTCTCCTTCTGATGCTTTCTTTAAAATTATTTTCCTCTTAAAATTTCTTATGTTGTTAGAGTCTGGAAGTTCTACTTTTCAGATTTTCTCATTTTCTAATCAAACTTTTAAAGGTTAAACATTTTGCTCTTTCTTCTTTATACACTGAGATTTTTGTACATGCGTTTTCATAGTCATTCAGTGTTTCTCTCATTTCTGCTATGATTTCTTCTTTGATTTTTGACTTGTGTATTTCAAAATATCAGAATGCACTGGATGTTTATATTGGTGTAGAGAACGTTGTCCATAGAGCATCTATCTTTAGAAATTTCCTGAGGCTTACTTTATGATCTAAAAATTAGTCAAATTTTTTTTAAAAGACTCATAAATGTTTGAAAAGGATATATATTTCTGACACATTGGATATAGTATTCTTTTTTTTTTTTTTTTTGCCTTTTTTGAGACAGGGTCTCACTATGCAGCTCAGACCAAATTTGAGCTCACTTTGTAGCTCAGGTTGGTCTTGAACTCACAACAATCCTCCTGCCTCAGCCTCCCAAGTGCTGTCATTACAGGCATGCACCACCACGCCTGGCCTGGATATAGTATTCTATTCAATCAACATTAAATCTAACCTAATTGTACCATTCTAACTTCTTGTAGACCTATTGGTAATTTTCCTGCTTTATTTATCAGTTAATGGATTGTGTTGATTGTGTTGAAATTTCCATCAGTGATTTTTGGGTTAGTCATTGCTCTTATAGTTTTATCAGTTTTGACTTAGGATATCTTAAGATTATTCTAGCTATGTCTTTATTATTATATCTTCTCCATAAGTTGAACTTTTTATTTTTAATGTAGAGAATCTATCTTTATAATGCTTATTGTTTGAATTAAATGTATGCATTAACACTAGATTTATTTAATTAAGTCTTTTTAAATTTTTTTTTGTGTGTGTCAGGAATTGAACTCAGGACCTTGCACTTGCCAGGCAGACTCTGTGCCACTGAACTATATCCCTGGTCCTAAGTATTTTTAGTTTAATTATCTTTTGTAGGTTTTAACTTTTAGCTGTTTTGAGTCTTTTTGTTGTGGGGTATATTTCTTGTTACCAGCACACATAGCATATATTCTCTCTGAGTCTTTATCTGCCTCTTCTCTCTTTCTCTTTCTGTCATGTAATCTTGGTAATCTTTGCTTTTTATTGGTTAGTTTATCTCATTTCCCATTACTATAATTACTATTATATATTGGTATCCCCTTCTCCATATTTTATTTTTTGGGTTAATTTTTAAATTTATCACTCATGTACTTTTTCCTCTCTACATTTTTTTGGGGGAATATTTCTTTTTCTATCTCTGTTCTTTTAGTTATTTACCCTATGTGAGACAACATTAATAAAAACCTCATGGATTTAATTTGCGCCTCTATTTTTACCCCCTTGAAAATAGAAGACATAGAACAGGCTAATATACTTCCCTTTCTGAATTTATTTTAGATTTATCTTTTCCCTCCTTACCCTACAAATGAGATATTATAATTTTTTCTTATAGTCAAAGTTTGTTTGGATTTACTCACATAGTTTCAAGTAAGTCTTCTCTTTCTTGTATTTTAAGCTTTAAATCCTTTAGAATTTCTTCAGTGTGAGATTTTTGCTTTTCTAAAAATGCCTTATTTCATCTATATTCTTGAAAGAGAATTTCTCTGAATATAGAATTTTAGACTAATCATTTTTTGCCCTTGGATGCTGTCTTATTGTCTGTTGAATTTCATCATTGCTATTTAGAAGTCACCTATTAGTTTAATAATCTTTTCTTTTTTGGGGGGGCATCATCTTTGTCTTCAGTGCTTTTAGTCTTATGAATTGTTTAGGATGTATGTATTTTTTGGTATTTATACCGCCTGGCATTTGTTGTGATTTCTGGATTTCAAAGATGTGTTGTTTGAGTATCACTTTTACTTTATGTTGTCTCATCTTTGGCAATGTGATGAAACATCTGTTAGACTCTATCACTGCATTGCTTAGCTCTCACTTTAGCTCTCTCGTATTTTCTCTCTGGCTGCAGTTTGGATGGTTTCTTTTGTTCTGTCCTTTAATACACCGATCCATCTTTTAGCCATGATTAATCTGTCCAATGAGTTTTTCATTTTACTTATTGTATTTTAATTTATAGAAGTTCTTTTTGGTTCTTTCTCACATTTTCTTGGTTATATTTTATAGCCTATTTCCTTGAAAATGTTCCCAAGACTCATTTCTTGAAACTAAATTCTCTAATTGAGTACCCTCTCACTAACAGTTAACATAACTTCAAGCCACAGACTGTATGGTGGTCACACTGTGGTTCTGAGTTCTCAACTTTTCTCACTGACACGTTGGGAATAGGTTTTTCATTTACTCTTACACTGAGTTTCTTACGACCTCCTATTCGAGTCTCTCTAGGGAAGTCCCAGAACTTTGTTTTTTATCTTCCTACCCCATTCACACATGAAGCAGAAACTCAGGCCACACAACCTTCTGTAGATATTCCCAGGGGAAAACTTCTTCAACTCCTGGTCCTACTTTTGCTTTACTTTTGCCTCTTGAAATTTATTACATTTTTGCCAGGTCAGTGATATATTTGAAAAACAGTAAAAGTACTTTTATCTATACTTTAAGATTGTTCTCATCAAGAAGTATTTTAGGGCACTGGGTCTATCATATTACTGGAAACAAAAATTCTAAAACTCCTATGCGAACTTCATCTATAAGAAAAGGGCTCAATTGTCAACCAACAATCACCTGCTTAAAAAACAATGATGTAGAATGGAGGGCCTTATTGATTTATTAGCAGTGTATCCTCCAGAATTTTTCCTCTTTGAGCCCCCACTTTGACAGCTTGAAAATGAGTATAATAGTAGTACTGATTATTCTAAACTTCTGGAGGAATAAATGAATTTATTTGTATGAAACATTTAGAGGCCTTCTTGGCACATACTTAAGGACTCAATCCATATTTCACTGAATTTAAGCTGCCATCTTTTGTAAGATGCCCTGTTACTTCATAAAAAAAGAAAATATGGATCCAGTAAACTATAGTGCAATGCCAAGATGTCACTGGCTGATGCATAATCCCTTTTTCAGATGTTAAAATACGAAAAAATACATCTTGGAATGACACGAGCACCGTAAATTTTAGGCATTATTTTGCATGGTTGCATAGGAGCGGGAAGACCGTGCTGAGACACAAAATTTAGCCTCAGAATTGATGGACTTTAAATGTTTGTATGCGCCCATTCCAGTCTATTCTTACTCAGTCTACTTCTAGACGCTGGCTATTGTGCATGATCTACACCTAATGTTTAGGGTGCTGATTGTCAGTAGGCAAATTACCCCATGATCTCCTCTTAGACTGAATCAGAAGAGAAACAAAACTTGTATATATTGAGAAACTTCGATGAGCCCAGCATACTCATGGGTTATGAGTATGCTAAATTTAAGTGTAGCATATGCACTGGTTCTTACAGTTAGTCAGGTCAATTAAGATATTTAGTGCAAACAACCCCCCACATACTAGTGGTTTAATGCATTTTTGCTTTCCTCACAGACTGATTCAGACAGGGTGGCTCTTTCCTAAGCTTTGATTTGAGAATCATCTTCTATCTTTGCTCTTTGCTCTACTCTGGCTTTCAGGATGTTCTTGAATCACTTGACAGGAAGAAAAGGGAAGCAAGAGGGAGTACTGAGAAAGTACACCTTCTGCTACAACAAGCTTTAAAATTGCTCAACACTTGACAGTATTCTTTACTCCCAGGTAACATTGGAAGAATTGGTACAGATTAAGGTGTTTGGAGAGAGATAGGATTAGAGCTGGGCCTGGAACATCGGTACTTACTGTGGATAGAAAAAGGGAATTGAAGGATTTCAGTTTGGATGAGCTGCATGTCATCATAACCCATGGAAGAAGTTTTGGAGATTCAGGGAACACTGTTGGGGAAAGGATAATATTTCTTGAATTCCCAGCCTATACTAGATACTGTGTGCTAGGTACTGGTTGGATGTTCCTATGACATATGACATACTAGATATAAAAGAGTCTTGATAGAATAGCATGTTGTAAGTGGGCTGACTTTCAGATCGGTCCTTTCTGTGCCCCAGATAGTTATAATAGATGTGGGTCATGTAGTTCATACACTGACAATTCTTCTTTAAAAGGATTCTTTAGCTAAAATGTGATGCTAATGATGTTAGGAATTTTGAGGAATGATTGTACTGTGGGCAAAATTCTGTGCATTTGCAATGGTCCTAGAGTGGGTTGTGATTCTGTCTTTTGTTCCTTTTCACCAACGAGCTGGTCAAAACCTTTCATGGTTGTGTGTGAGCCAAGGTTCTGATTCAGTTTGGATTCTCCTTTGAAAATCATGTAATTTGGTCACACAAGATGCGACCTGGGATGTAATTGTTTCTAAAGGGTCAGTGTTGCTAACTACAGGAAATGGCTTAGTGTTTTTGGCTGTACTTACTCAAAACACGTTCTCTCTCTTAATATGTTTTATGAAGCTGCAACACAATGCCTTAGATTCAGTAATTCGTAATGAAGAAAAATGTATTGATTCACAGTTCTGAAGGTTGGGCAGTCTAGTATCAAGGTGCCAGCAGGTGTTCTATCTGGGTAGGCCTTTCTTGTCCTACAAGATGATATGTGCATGCTACAGGCCTCTGTGAGACTCTCTCTCTTTTTTTTGTGTGTGTGTGTGTTTTTGAGACAGGGTCTCCTTATGCAGCTCAGGCTGGCCTTGAACTCACTTTGTAGCCCAGGCTGGTCTTGAACTTGCAATGATCCTCCTGCCTCAGCCTCCTGAGTGCTGGGATTACAGGCGTGCACCACCACACCCGCTGAGAGTCTTTTATAATGGTATTAATTCATTCACAGGGGTTCTAACCTCAAACTTAGTTACCTCTTAACAGTGCCAGTTCTCAATGCTCACACTGGGGATTAGGTTTCATCCTACGAATTCTGGAGGAAACATAAATGTTTGAACCATAGCAGTCCCTACTTATCGTTTTTATCAGATCTCTTCTATGGATGGCTTTTCTTCTTTCCAGTATAGTTAACAGATTCTGCTGTTTTTATCCTCTTTGGTGGGAAGCAGCTCTTTGACCTGAAATTTGGGTAGGAAATGGATCCTTTGTTGGGCACAAAGATAGATGTCATGAAACTTCATGTATGTTATCATTAACTAGCCTCTTGGGTCAATGTCACTTCTCATATTATTATGTAACTTGCTCTGAAGCATCACAGTGGCCACATGATCTTATGACTCTAATAACACTAAAAGTAGGTTCTACTACAATGTTACAGATGAAGAAGCTGACGATCAGAGAAGTCAAGTGAGAGGCAGAACTGGGGTTGGCCATGGATTTCCATGACCCCACCATGCAACTTTTTCAATGTTATTGAGCAAACCCTAGTTGGGGAGATTTAGAGAGGACATAAAGTCAAAGAAGATTGGACTGTCATGGTTGTTGATGTAGCACTGTCATCTTCTTGTGGCTTTAGAAGTAAAAGAAAATTATAACCCTGAAACTATAAGAGGTTATACAATTCCTCCTCTTATGCCCTCTTTCCCAAAGGTATAGGGACCCCCTCATCTGGGTCCTCATCATGACTGAAAGGGAAATAGCTTGCCCAGTGTGACCTTTGGGTGTGATTTATGAAAAAGGATATATCCCAATTTCCACCACGTTGAAGCTATTCAATTTTCTCTAATGGCCTTTATCTGAGAGTTATGTCTATTCATGGCAGTCACAACCAGTAAGTCATTAGCTGAAAGTACACTGATTGTTAATTTTAGCACCATGGGACTTGGGCCCAGTGGGAGAGGTCTCTTGCTTTTGCAAATCAAAGCAAAGGAACATTGGAGCGGTTGGCTAACATTTACATCAAGTTAGAAACTAAGAAGAGATAATTAAAAAGTTAAAGAGGAGAAAGTGGCAGAGTAGTTGGAGTTCAGGAGTTGGCCTGGCTGTCTCCTTACTGCTGTGTGCTCTCCTCACCAGAAGAGAAGTGGAACCAATTTTTATATCAAACACCCACTCTGTGCCACTTTACATATGTGATTTCATTAATGTGCATGGAACTTTCCTTTTATCCTTGTTATATATCCCATTCTACAAAGAAATCTAATACCCAAGGTCACACCACTAAGTGATAGGGATTGGACTTGAACCTGGGCTGTCTGACTCCTGAATTTATATTCTTGATAAACAGAGCCCAGCCAAGTTTCTGCTGGAGGCTGCATTTCACCGAGTCTTGAAGTTCCAGGCGTAATTTCTTACATTTGCCCCTTAGCTGGCTCCCAGAAAGCCTGTAACAGCAGCTTTCTGTGCAGGGCCCTGTGCAGCCCAGGGCTGGGAGCTGGGTGGTCAGAGGACCAGTGTGAGGAGAGCCCCATC
>RJWT010021371.1:0-17588 GCA_004365215.1 Cuniculus paca | reverse complement strand
GCTGCTTTGTGGCTCTTACAAAGAATATTTATGACCCTCTTTGGGGCATTCATAAAGTAGTGTAGATCTTTTATGAATATGTCTACTAAGCGATGATGCTTTACAAAGAAAATTAGTTGAATATAAAGACAAACTGAATAGACATTTAATCACTGAAGGTTGTTGATATGGAAAATATGGAACCTGAACCCAGATTTGTGTTTTTTTTAAATAAAATTCGAGGTGACTAACTTGTCCTTAAGGTGAGAGGTTAGAGTTTACACATACAGATTGAGTAATTTTGAATAACTCTTAATCTCTACTTATTTTTCAGAGTTAAGAGAAAAAATAAAAGGTAAGAAAATATTTTGTGCCGGGGATTTGGCTCAGTGGCCTAAGTGCCTGCCTGGCAAGCATGAGGTCATGAGTTCAATCCCTGCTGCTGAAAAAAAAAATTAAAAAGAAAATTTGTAAGTTATCAAAATAATAAAACATAAGATTATATTGTTATGTGAGGAAAGGAAGATATTTCTATTTTTTGTTTTGCTTATATGAACAAGAAAGAAATGAAATTAGAAACAAGTTTGCAGCCTTTTATACTCTCATGCTACAAGAATCAGAGACTAGAATTCTGTAGACAAGACAAAGTAAATCAGAATTCAAATGTGGGCACTAACTTACTTAATCTGCTTAATAATGACCCATATGTTGAATTAACCATGTGTATATACAAGAGAATGTGTCATGAAGTTATTGAGAATTAAAACTTCACATCTCTCATTGTTTAAGAAAATTTCATATTTATGAAATTTCATATTTAAATTTCATCATAAAATTTCATATTTGTGAAATTTTATTACAATGGAAGATGATTTATTTATAGAAATTATATTTAAAATGGTAATAGATTACTTGAACCTATTTGGAAGTCACCCACTTGAAATTTTGTAGAACTCCTGTAGTGTCTCTTCAGTTCATCTGAATCCACCTGAAATATATTTATTTTTCAATTAACTTTAACCAACTTCATTAATTATTTTTTCACTTCTTATATTTATATCTCTTCCTTTCTACTGGACCCTTCCAATTCCAGTCTATAAATATGGTCCATCCACTCACGTTTTGAAATAAAATACCTCCCTTCCCCCATTGTGTGTCACAGTTGAAATTCTCAAGATAGTCATCTACATTGCTTCAGTCCCAATCCTCCCTCACATTTATTCTTAAACCATGGCAATTTTTGACACTTTGGCTTCTTCCCACTTCTCTTGTATGAGACTGATAGTGCTAAACCCAACCATAGCCTGCTAGTTATTACATTCAGGGGATCTTTTCTTATACTCAGCATCCTATATGACCCTCACCAAACTTTGAAAGTATACGTATATGTCTTAGCTCATTTGTTTAAAATCATCTACGTGATTAAAAGGCAATCTATCCAAAGACGGGGTTGACTTCATTTAGCAACTGTATGTATATGGTGCCTGGAATACACTGTAAGAATCCAATACACACTGAGGGGTGAAGAGGCGAAGGGACAGGGAGGTAGGAATGAATGAAAGTTTTTGAAGTATTTGACATTGTTGGTAACAACTTCGCCCTTGAAACTATCAGTAATATCTCTCTTGGTTCACTTTACTTCTTAAGTTCCACCTTTTTGCTATCCTTCTAGGACTCTTGGACTAGCCATTTAAAAGTTGATGCTAGCCGGGCGTGGTGGCTCATGCCTGTAATCCCAGAATTCGGGAGGCTGAGACAGGCGGATTGTTGTGAGTTCAAAACCAGCCTGGGCTACAAAGAGAGCACAAGGCCAGCCTGAATGGCATAATGAGACCCTGTCTCAAAAACACCAGGGCCAGGAATCTAGCTCAGCAGTCTAAGTGCCTGCCTGGCAAGCACAAGGTCGTGAGTTCAATCCTCGGTGCCGCAAAAAAAAAAAAAAAGTTGATGCTGCCTATGGTTTGATTTTCTTCTCTTTCCTCTTTATACTTTCTGAGAAATTTTACATACTTTTGTCATTTCCGAAGACCACTATATATGTCAAGCTCACTGAACGTCTACCTCTACCTGTAACATTTTCTTACAATTTGTGCTCAATCTGGATTAAACATCATTCTTTAAGCCTAATGTGACCCCACTCCTTTTATTGCGTATCCAATAAGCATGCTTATCAACACTGGTTAGTAATCCTAGACTACTCTCTTTCAGCTTCCCCCAACCAGCAACCCAGTGCCACAGATCCTTTTTCCTAAAATTTTGAGTTCATTTTCTGCTGTTGGCAATGCTCTACCTGCCTTAAGTCTTGCTCTACTCTATTCATTTTCAATCACAGGCAGGTGATCTCTCTAAATCTGAATACTTAACAATCTGTAGTTCTGTGGAATCCTATGACTCTACATGATATTAAGGAAAAAAAATATAGCATTCATGGTACTTAAGGCTTTGCTTTCTGAGTCTCTGGCGCCTCCTACAGCCTTCCATTCCCACTCTATTTAGCAATCCCTCAATTGCATCAGATGGCTCTCAACCCAACACTTTGGCCCAGAGCTCAGAGAATGTTTCAGTTTTTTGCAGAGAGAAAAAGGGCACAGATAACTCTATCCCCTCTGTCAAGACTAGGAATGAGTATCTTTTCATTCATGTGGTTTGCTCTGAACCTCAGATCATCCTGGGCTTAACTTTGTCAAGATTTGCAGCATAAAATTCCACCATTTTCCTTTTGCTTGTCTTTCCTTCATACGTGAGCTATGTAAGACACTAATTTTTGATCTCTATTTCCTCGATTCTTAATAATGTGTAGCATAGAGACAATATTCAATAAATGCATTATATCTGATTGAGGAATGGAGAAGGATTAATGATAGCATTAATATTCAGACTTAAAAGAGTTAATATTAGATTTATATTCATATGTTTTAGTTATATGTAAGAAAAATGTCTTATGTATTTTTAGTTAGTTAATAGAAGAAGTGCTGGAATGTGGTCATATAGAAATAGCATTGTGTAACAGTTACCCATCCACGCTGTTCAAGTTCAGAAGTTTTAAGCTACTGCTGAGTAATGCTAAAGATTGGTTAGTCAACTTTCCAATTTCTACTCCCTCTCTCCCTTTTTTGTCCATAATTTTTACCCATCTTCACACACTTAATTTTACACAAATACATTTGGAAACATAAAAGATGTCCTTATTTGATGATTTGTACTGTGAAATGAAATGATTTACTAAATCACAGGTAGATACAAAAGTAAATTTAAGTTCATTGTAAATCATGTTCTAAGCTTGAGTAAAATTGATCAGTTCTTTCAATACTTCTATGGGGTAGAGAGACACAGTTTGAGTATTAAATTGTTAAATTAAAATACTGCATTCTCCCTTCAATCAGGAAGAATGTTTTTAGCACACTTATCCCTTTGCTCTTAGAGTTGTCTGTGATCCTATGATTGAATAAATGCAAATGCAACTAAAAACTTGTTAGATTAAGGGAAAGAGCCATCTAGTGATTTTAAAATCCCTTTTCTTTAGAGCGCTAATAAATCTGGCATTATTAGCCTTAGGAGGATCAGTGTGCTTACCGGTAACAATTAGGCACTTATTTTTAAAATGTCACCGTACTTAGTTCTCTCCCTGTCTTTTAAACCTCCTCATTATTCAGGCAACATTTCTTAAGGGCAGGGTTAGGAAGATATGCTAATTGCACTAAATCCTTTTTCAACAGTTTTTGAAAAAATTCTATTCAGATGCCTGTATATTTACTTATTATTCACTTCTGCAAACAAACAATTCTATAAATCTACATGGAACAGATAGGAGAAATACTTCAAAAAGAATACTGTAGCAAAGACCAAATAATTATGTAAGGAAAGAAAATCCTTGAATCAATGTTATCATGCATTCATTCCTACAAATATATCTTGGGTATATCAGTTCCCAGGTTAGACAGGGAAATTAATCAAATACTGTCTGTGCTTTCAAGAAACTTACTACCAAGTAAGAAAGAGAACTACATACATAAATATGAGACAAAAGAAAAGTTTGTGGACATCCACTCATTTAATTCATTCCCGTGCTCCTTATACATGGCTATGTGTGCACACTGTCTTCTTCAATCTTCAAAATAGATTTATAAGGTAGCTATTATTCCCTTTTGATGTAGGAAAAAGGAAGTTACAGTGAAAGAGCAAGTTTAGTTTTTTCAAATAATGCTGTTAATACATTTAAGAAGGGAAATTTGACCCTAATCTGTTTGTTTCTGCTAGGTCATAATTAGTCTGGTATTTATCTAACAAAATTAAGCAACAGAAATATGAGTAAAGCATATGGATTACAGAGAAAGGAGTGGTGAATCTTTTTTCAGGTCAGTTGATAAACAGTACTTGTGAGGACAAAGTGCTAAAAGCAGTGGACTATAACAGAAGGCTTAATAATTGACATTGTCAGTAGCTGGTGTTGAAAATTTCCAGGGATACTTGTCACTGATGGGTTTGGCTACCAAGGATTGTAGAGATGTCTCATGTGTAACTAGTTCCCACTGCCATTTCCAATGTGATTTCTATCATGTACAAGAGCAATTACATACAAGAGAAATTTTTGTTGGTTTTATGTTCAGAATTCTGTTCTTTGTGTAGCGTCACTTTCAGAAGATAGAGACTATAAATAAGTGCTGTGGAAAAACTTGTAAACCTCCCTGATTCCATCTATTGTGCCTGTTAGTACCTCTTGTATTTCTACTTTCCAGATATCTTGTGAAATAGATAAGTACAGTTGGTAGGTATAATTACTTGGCCACTGTAGGTGTTTAATAAATGTTGAATAAATAAATGCATAATTTGATAGTGTATACCAAAGATAATATAGATAATGCAATGGGACCTTTAGATTGGAGATTCAGTACACACAGATTTTGTACCAAAAATATAATCAAGTTTCACAGGCTGAAACCACCTACCGTAAATTAAAGAAACCACTAAACTTCTTTTGAACAAACAAACCAATTAGCGTCTGCTCTACATTTGCAGTTTTGTGATAATGCATTTTAAATAAAGCCCATCAAGTGTGTTTTTATTGGTTATTTTTCTTGGTTTTAACACTCCATTGTGTGTAAAGGTCTGTTAGAAAATTGAAAATAAAAGTCTCCCTTTACTGATTTTGTCATTTTCCATTTGTCAAACATTGATTTTCTCCCCCTTCGTACATCTAATGGAGGTTGAAATTAGTGCTTTTTGGTGTTGTTACTTCTTGTTTGTGCACCATCATGATCATTCATCAAGCTGCCAGCAAGCTCTGGGGACAGTGCTGGTGAGTTAACTAATGCTCCAGTCTGCACAAGGAAAATTTTAAGTAGATTTTTCCTATAGCTTTGGCTTTGCCTTTAGGGTTTCTTTTAAGGAAAGATTTTGAATGTAGGAGATGCCACCCAGAAAATAAAAAATTTTAAAAAAAGAAAATGAAAAAATGATTCAAGCTATTCCTTTCAGTATTTTTTTTTGATAATATAAAAATCTAGAGATTCAAAGCAAAATACCCAGAACGTAAATGAAACTACATCTCTTTTCCCAAAATACACATGAGCTCAAGTTGTGATGCATTCAGGCAGTCTGTTTGTCCTTGTGTGACATCAGAAAACATGTCTGTCCAGCCCTTGCTGTGACTTGTGAGAAGGAAGTCAGCAGAGGACATCATCAAAAAGGAAGCACTGTGCAGATTAACCAGGGAAGGGGCAAACAAGTAGACGCTATATAATTTAGGTGTGTTTGCAAAAACTTATTTTTCTGTTTTTGTCTTAGATTAACTGGATTAACTATGAAATTCTGACACTGAGAATAAATACAAGAGAAGATACTTTCTCTTATGAATAGGAATGCTAATTTCTGAGCTAGGCCAGAAATCAACTGCACTTGATTATGAGAAATGTGTTGGATGAATCTGAAAAGCAATCAAAGAAAAGAAGATAGAACAGCAAATAAGATATTCATTTTAAAAAATAGAACAGTTGGATACCAGCTCAGCCCCTGTGTGCATGCAGGGTGCCATTGGGACTCTCCTGTGCGTAACCAGCATGGGCAGGGAGAAGCAGCCAGCACAGCCTCCTCGCGTGTGAGGGGCATCATTGGGACTCTCCCACAGGTAAGTAGTGTGGGCTGGGAGAACCAGCCAGGCACACCTTGGAGAAGCCCACCCCACACTCCACCATGTCCTGGGGAACTTGGGTTAGGAGAAACTCAGGTGCCTGATCCATCCCCCTACATTGTGGATGGGTAGCCAATGTGAAAAGTGCTTGGGACCCTACAACCCACTTGTCTGGAGGAACCCAGGAAAATGTCAAGATGAAAGAGCAAAAGGTAATTTCTGGCCTTCAGTCCAAACAGAACAAGTCCAGGAGACATGGACATAGAAGAAAGTGGAGGCCGAAAACCTGAAATTTCTGAGATAATGGCAACTGAAGTGAAGAAACTACTTCATGAGACTGTCAAAGAAATTAGGTAAAAGAAGAATAATATCTCAGGTAAAAGAAGAAATGACAAACATAATAAAAGGGTCGTTGAGTGTACCTAAAGAAGATACTGATTAAAAAAAAGAGGAGCATAGGAGAATGAGGGAAACCTTAAATGAACAATGTAGAGAAGAATTGAAATGCATGAAACAAACTCAAAGAGATATGCAGGAAATTAAAAACTGTACTGAAAGCTGGCAAATCCACTTAAAAGAAACTGACTACAGACTTTCAGACCTTGAAGACAGGATGGCAGCTAGTGATGGCAAAAGGAAAGATCTCTTAATAATAACAAGGAACCAGGAAATAACAATTCAATGACTACAAGATGAAGCAGAGAGAAATAATTTAAGAATGATACATGTCAGTAAAAAAGCAGGAATCAACACAAATGACTAAAGAGACTATTTATAGAAGTAATAGCAGAAAACTTCTGAAGCATAGGAAAAGGACCTGATATTCAGGTAAGTGAGGCATATATAACTCCAACTAGCCATAATCAAAATAAATCTACACCCACACATATAATAATCAAGATCCCAGAAATTCAGGACAAGAACAGAATATTAAAGGCTGTTAGAGAAAAGAAACAGATCACCTATAAAGGAAAATCCACTAGAATCATGACAGAGTTCTCAACACAAGCCATCAAGTCAAGAAGAGCTTGGAGTGAAGTATTGCAAGTCCTGAAAGACAACAACATCCAACCCAGATTGATATACCCTGGAAAACTTTCTTTCAAAATGAATGGAAAAACAAGATACTTTCATTGACAAAGAACGACTCAAGGAGTTCATGACCACCAAATCATCCTATGAAGAATACTGAAGGACATTCTAGAGAGAGATAAAAATGACCACAGTCCAGTACAGCAGCTGAGTGGGGCAGACAATTGAATGGAGGGGAAAAGTAGGGAGCCAATGGCAGGAAAAAAGCATAGCAGAGATGAACCAGTGCATGTTGGCTATAATGATTAATGTAGATGGCCTCAATTCACTAATAAAAAGAAGCACAGACAGAATGGATCAAGAAACAAGATTCATCAATATGTGGTATACAAGAAACACATTAACTTCATAGACTGAAGGTTAAAGGAGAGAAAACAATGCTCCATGCAACAGGGATCCAGAAAAAAGCAGAGGTAGCTTGCCCATCAACCACAGAATGGATAAGAAAGATATGGCATTTTCATACAATGGAAAGCTACTCAGCTATAAAAAAGGATAATCATGAGGCTCTTGTAGATAAATGGATGCAACTTGCAATCATGCTCTTGGGTGAAATTGTTCGGACTCCCGTAGGTGAATATCATGTAGTCTCCCTAGTACAAAAAACTGAAGGATTTAGTGGGATCCAAAATGTACAATAGATATTGTAAAAGTATAAAGGGAGGAAACATCTAAAAAGGGAAGGTGGTAGCCATTGTTAATTCCCTATTATTTTGTTTTAAAGTCCTGCATTGTTTTGTTTTGATTGGTTTTATTCTGTTTTGTTTGGTTTGATTTTATTATATCCGCAGTCAGATGCTCTGCCACTGAGCTATACCTTCAATTTTATTATAGCTGATGGCATGGGCATCTATTTCAAATATAATAAGTTGTATTATGCTAGTCATTGTCGATTTCCTATTATCTTGTTTTGAAGCCCGGTATTACTTTCACTGTTTTGTTTTGACTGGCTTTATTATGCTTTGTTTTATTTGATTTTATTAGGTTTGATGGAATGGGCAGCTATTTTGAAGATAACAAGAGGCATTATGGTAGCATTGTTGATTTCCTATTATCTTGCTTTGAAATCCCATATCACTTTCACTTTGGCTTTATTCTGTTTTATTTTGTTTGGTTTTATTCTCTTAAAAATAAAAAATTAAAAAAAATAGAACAATTGTGGTGATTGTGTGCTTGTGACTTTCATAAAGGTGTGTCTTTTCCTCTCTGTGGCTTGGTTCTCTTGGTAGAGATACTAAGAGCTCATTGCTTGCTCAGCCCCTAATAGCACTTTCATCTCTTATAGAACTTTCCAATAGCTTGTTTCATAAAGGTGGAAATCTTTTGCACTGCCTAATATGAGTAGTAGAACTATGGGTAGAGTTGATTAAAAATGTGAATTTTAATTGTAATTAATTAAAATTAAAATTTACATTTGCAGACACGTGCCTAGTGAGCACTATATTGTGCTGTACAGTAAATTTACACTGATTAAAAAGATCATGCCAGCTTGACTTCTTAAATTAGATTTTTCTGAAATGTCTTAGATGTGTGTTTGACTTCTGTAGAACATCCCTGCACTGTGTGCAGTACTGACTATTTAATGATACAAAACATAATCTGTGTCTTAAAGGAATTATTATTTAGTGTTTTCTCACAACATCAGGTTATTTCCTTAGAAGACTGAGTGGGCTGTAATGAATGAAATATTACTGTGTATTTAAAAAAAAAAACCTGAAATCATGACAGACTAATGTGATAGGAAACAATGGCTTCACTGACAGACTTGATAACTAGAAGAATATATTAAATGGCATTTTTTTTGCTTTGATAATTTATACATTTTAAAGACATGACTAGGTAAAATACATGCGTGATTTTGACATTTCAGGCTTGGCATGAGTTTTGTATCTTCAAGTATTAAAAATTTTTAAAACTCACTGCTTTGAACCAGCCTGATTTTGGAATCAAGGTCTGGGTTTCAATCCTGCATCTGCTGCTTTCCACCTTTGTGCCTTGAGAAAGCCATCTACTGCCTGCAAACAGCAATTTATTCATCTCTGAATGGGGTATTAACATCTTTTTCATAGTGTCACTGAAAAGAAAAGCGAGCCATTATAAATAAATCAATGAAAAAAATAGTGTTGGATGACATTTAATGCTCATTCTGCATAAGGTACCACTTTAGGCAGGTGACACGCATCTATTTGTTTAACATTCCTGTCAACATGAAGGTGCTACTGCATTCCCATCTTAAAGATGAGGAAAGTAAGGTGCATGGAGATGTGCTTTCTTCAGCATATAGTGAGTACTCAATGGTTGTTTTGTTGTTTCTTTATTATCATTCTACTGATTATTACTTTATTATTCTATTATTCTACTGATTATACTTTATTATTGTTGTTACTTTATTATCATTCTACTGATTATTTCTTTATTATCATTCTACTGATTATTACTTTATTATCATTTTCTTACTGATGGTTTCCTGTCATTAATGATCTATTTATGCAGAACTAGTTAAACATTAACTTAGAAAATGTTGATTTATTTTTGTTGTCCAAAGATATATATTATTCATTTGCCAGTGTCTTTTCTTAAATCTCACTTACTATTATTTCTCCTCCTCTTATGAACTTGAGTCTGGGCTGGATTAATAGCATATCACAAAGGTAGATGATATCACATATGATGTCTGTAATAAGCCAGTAGTGCATGTTGTCTGGCGTTTGATAGGGAAAGATCACACGCAGTGGTATCAGCCAGCAATTCCAGTTATAGGCAGTGGTGACGAGCAAAAGCCACAGGAGATAAAGTCGATCTGGAAAAACAGCAGCTAGTGTAATCCAAATGTCAAGGAACAAATATGACAAAAACGTCTCTTGCTTAATATGGTTAAATTCAGACACCACCCTTTGGATATAGACAGTTTGTAATAAGGGGCTCTTGTAAACATTCAACACAATTCTGCCTCCAGAGTGGGAAGCACTGTGCTATCAAGGGATACAAAGTGATTGTATCAACTCTGTAAGAGTGGCCAGTTTCCTTCCTGGCTCCTGGCCACATTGAATCTGTCCCAGTGGACAGATACCAATGAGTAACTGCACCATTTTGATTCAGGCATGTGGAGACCCAAGAAAATTCTAGGGGATCTTGCTGAGGCCTCACTGCAGTACCAGGTCACTGGCTTTTCAGGAGTTAATCTGTAGGCTTGCCCAGGGCAGAGAGAGAAAGGTCACACTCTCACAGATTTTGTCCAGTGTTGAGTGGGAGAAGCAGAGAACCAGCCCATTACAGAGTCCATGTCCCTTCACATACTGCCTTCTTCTGCCATGGGAGACCCTGAGAGGGAGTTTGCTTGATTAGCATAATTAGCATGTGAAGCCATGGAATAAGATGGACACTTTGCAATGATTCTTTCTTTGCTTCTCAGTATACATATTGCTGAGTGCTTTGGGGCCTTCTTTATAAAGGTAATTAGGGAGAGGACAAACCCTAGACTGCTTTTTAAGAATAGGCAGGGACATTTTCTCTCTTGTATTTATTAAGAGGAGAAACAATCCCTTGCAGATTTTATAGTGTAAACTACACTTTTTCAACTGATTCAGAACATGGGCTAGGGAAAACAGTCTATCTATAACTTCAGGTCACAAGGATTTTTGGTGCAAGCCAGCCCTCCCAATGAATGTCCTGGTACCTGTGTGTGAATCTATGCTTCTTGGGAGTCTCATTCTCTTTAGGTATTCTGTCAGAGGCAACTTCTGGAATTGCCAACACAATATGCCATAGTAGCGCTCTGTTTTTAGATTACAATCATTTTCTTGTGTTGATGGTGCAGTTATGGGTTTGGCTTCAAAGGAAAAAAAAGAGGGAACATTATTAATAGGTTAACATTAGTTAGTTTAATGGTCGAAAAGCTTAGAATTGATGGAGGCACACATTTGAAAATCTTTTCCTTCCTTAATACAATCAGATGAGGCAAAAAACTAATGTTTAAATAGTGATATTTATTTCATAATATGTATGTCAAAATATTATATTGTGTACCTTAACTATGAACAGTGGCATATATTAAAATATCCAAGTAAAAAACACTGGAATTTGAGAAATACACAAGTTTAAAACTCATTAATAAAGTGTCACAAAACAAATATATGTCACTCACTAGGTTTAAGTTTTGTATTAAAATACATTCTTCACATATATCCTTCAAGTGCTGGCTAGTTAAAACTCAACATGTCCTTTCCAATATATCTTTATTAACCTATGATTTATTAAGGCTCATCTCTTTTAAAATAAACTATTATGCAATACCTGCTTCATTTTGAAATCACAACTTTCTTTTTATAAGGAAATCCTCAACTAGCACACTTGATTTGGTCTTATCTGTTATTAAACAATTAAATTTCTTCTCTTATTTTTATGCATATACACTTTACACAGATGTGATCAGAGCAAATATAACTTGTGTGCTTTTTTGTTCTTATTATTTTTCATAAATATCTATGTGTAATTATTAGAAAGGTTGTTATGGTTCTTCCTCTTATGTTATCGCCTTTTGATGTCCTTTGCTCTGTTAGATACTCAAGTAGTATCCTTGTATTTTCATGATCTATACCATGCATATTATAGATATTTTTAATTAATGTCTACAGTAAAACTTGCTATGGAAGATTCTGTGGGTGGCCCACATAGCCTGGGTGTGAAGATTACCTGTAAAGGGCTTCCTGTGTTTCTCTGAGTTTTCTGGAACAAGTTGCCTAAAATGCTAGGCAGATAACAGCATGTCTCAGTAGCAACCAGCTGTATCTTCTTTTATTAGGATAATTCTTAGGTTTGGTCCACACAATTTTTCTATTAGCTCAAGCCCCAAGTCCCCATCACTACCATGACCCTCTTATTAGCTAATTAATTACTTTGGTGCCAGGGATCGAACTTAAGACCTTGTGCTTGCCAGGTAGGTGCTTGTGCCACTGAGCTAAATCCTTGCCTACCCTCTTATTAACACATCCTTGTCTAACTCCCATATCTGTTGCTTGTGTCATTTTCACGTTCTTGGGTCACCCTCAGAATAAACTGTTTATATCTAATCATTGTCTGAAGATCTATTCTGGAGGGACCCAAACTGAGCAATTTGCAAAATATGTGTCCCTTCATAATTTCCTTTTTCTCAGTGTTTGGTGGGAACAGTGCTTACCAGTGTGTGGGCTGGCCTCAGGTGAGGATATTTCTCCCTCTGTCAACTTTTCCTTGTAGAGGGCTGTTCTCTGACGCATTCTTTTCACAATGTTGTGGAGCTGGGCATCAACATTCTCATTTATAACAGGGACTCCAAGTGGGCTAAAGGAGGGAAAAAAAAGTGGGGGTAGAAATGGGCCTAAAAGGAGATACCTATAGGAAATAGATAGTTTATTTTTCACTTTCCTTCTATAATCAAGATTATTAACTTCCTCTTCTTGTAATTTCAGAGAACAATTCAAACATAAAAATTTAATTGAAAATGTTATGGTAGAATACAGATTTGTCATTGAAAAACTATCATTCTTGACAGTATTGGATTGTGAGGGCTGTGGCTGTGTCATTAAATTGTTACTAGAAGTTCCTAGGGTTGTATGACTGAGATCCCTATTTTCTTGTTATCAATTAGCTCTTGGCCTGTTAGGGGCCATAGTACTTTTTACCAGGCTGAGATCATTCCTTGGCTAGCTGATAGGAAGAAACTAAGGATCACAGTCCATATACCCCAGGAACTGATTTTTGCCAATAACCTGAATTAATATGCAAAGTAAACCCCTCTTCAGAACCTACAAATGAAAGCCTAGACTGACTGGCACCTTGATTTTGGCCTTGTGAGACTTTAAGCAGAGAACCCAGCCAAGTCCAACTAGAATTCTGATGTATGCAACTGTGAGCTAATCAATAGGAACCTATTTTAAACCCCTGAGTTAGTGGTAATTTATTATACGGCTACGGACAAATAATACAAGTGTGTTTTAATGAATTTTCCTTGTGAGAAAGCTCAAAAGCAGACTAGCTGAGGGTATAGGGTATAAACTTGTTTATTTCATAAACATCTGTGTTTTCTTCATGGTTTCCCTCACAGCTCTCACTGTCTTTCTTCCTTCTGATGTCTGAGCCTGGGTCTACATGGGCCAATATCGGCTACTTCCATTTTCGTTTCCTCACAATCATAAGTTAGTTCCCTTTTTGACCCACTGCTTCACTTCCATGGGGTTCACAATGAATTGAGTAATCTGTAAATTTCAATTAAGAGCACTGTACTGTAACCCTCTGTTTGTGAACCCGTTCCCTTCCTGGTCTTTGAATGTATCACATCTATAGCTGTTTACAGATCACTAGACTATTGGTGTTTTTCTCTCTTCTATTTTTATTATCATAACTTATACTTCTTTAGAAGGTCAAAGTGCAGACTCAGTATCAGAGATTTTTCATTTAGTCACATTTATAAGCCTGTTTAAGAATAGTGAGGACTGGGTTCTAATGAAAGAAAGCTGGATCCATCTAAGACAATACAGAAATAGGTGGATGCTAGGTCCATAAAAACAGAGTAATTTTTCTTCTTATAAGAATTATCATAGAGAAGCTGTCTGAGTGTGTTTAGAGTTGTTTCTGCATCTTCCAATGTGTTCTATTGAGCTTTGGATCTGTTTTTTTTTTTTTTTTGCTTGTACCATGCTATTTTTATCATGGTAGCTTTGTAGTATAATTTCAAGTCAGGGGTTGTGAGTGGTGCCTCCCACCTTGCGTCAGAGTTGGTTTTGCTATTCTAGGTCTCTTCTGGTTCAAAACACATTTTAGGATTGTATTTTCTAATTCTGTGAGATATGCTATTGGTATTTTTATTGAGATTGCTTTAAATCTGTGTAATAATTTTGGGAATATGGCCATTTTCACTATGTTTGTTCTTCCTACCCCAGAGCAAGGGATAATTTCCATTTTCTGATATCCTCTTTGATTCTTTTTTCAGAATATTGTAGTTTTCAATGTAAAAGTCTTTTATTTCCTTTATTAAGATTGATTACTATTTCATTTTTTTGTGTGTGTGTGCTATTGTGAAAGATGTGGTTCCCCTAGTTTCTTTCTCAGTGAGTTTGTTATTTGTGTACAGGAATGCTATTGATTTTTGAGTGTTGACTTTGTATCCAGCTATGCTAATGAATTTGGTTATTAAATCTACAAATCTTTTGGTGGAGTTTTTGGGGTCTTCTACGTAGAATATCATGTCATCTGCAAATAATGATAATTTAACTTTTTCCTTTCCTATCTTTATTCTTTTTATTTCTTTCTATTGTCTAATTGCTCTCGTTATTGTTTCCAGAACTATATTGAATAGCAGTGGAGATAGTGAACATCCTTGTGTTCCTGATTTTAGACTGAAAACTTTCAGTTTTTGTTCATTTAGTATGATATTGGTTACTGGTTTGTCATAGATGGCTTTGATCAGGTTGAAATAAAGGGCATCTTTTCCAGTATTCTGGAGGGTTTGAATCATGAATGGGTGTTGAACTTTGTCAAATGGTTTTTCTGTACCCATTTCTTTCATATGAGAAACCAAAAGTATAGGTAAAGACTAAAATTTAGGATATTGTGAAATAGGAAGAAAATGTTCAGATGCCAAAGGGAACTAGTGAGGGGGAAGGGAGAAAGGAAGGAAGGGAAAAGAAAAAGAAATTAGAAAAGAAAGAAAAATGGGAACAAAGTTTTTGTAAATAAGGAGGGGAGGACTGAGGATGTGCATGCCTGGCAAGCACAAAGTCCTGAGTTCAATTCCTAGTAACAAAAAACAAAACAAAACAAAAAAACAACAAATAAAATAAGGAGGGGGAAAAGGGGTTGAAGGGAGGGTAAGGGAATGGGAAAAACATAGAATAAAAATATATTATGTACAGGTACAAATTTTCTATGATAAATGTGATCAGTATGTGTATCTAAAATGTACCAATAAACTTAACTAAAAAAATAATTATTATAGATTTCATCTCATATTCTTTCTCATGCATCTTAATATTTTAAATTTATTTCTTAATGGATACATAAAAACAGAAAAATTATATCTATTTATGAGGTATATGATGTTTATGTGCATATATTGATTATTAAAAATTTAGTATGCTTGGAAGTATATTCATTTATCAAGTAGTCATTAAGCATATACTTATACAGCAAATATAAATTATTTAGACACTGGTCATATAGATTTCCATAGATTAATGAAGATGTAAATTAGTAGCTAACATTAAATAATAAGGACACAAATAAGGTACTATGGTTACATTGAATTTAGAATAGGGAAGTTTATTAACTCTTAAGGGAATTACAGAACTTTGATGGAGAAGTAATAGACCAAACTTTTAAGCCTAGATAGCAGTGCGTTAGGGATATGAAAGAATGTAACACAATCAACAAACGTTTCGGTATGATTGAAACTGTGTGCAGGAGGTCATGCGGCAAGACTGGACTGGTTGGGTCTGAAAAGGCCCGATGAGTAAACAAAGTTATGATGGTCCTGCATGACTTAAGAGTTCGGACATTGAGCTCCAAAGAGGAGCCGTGTAGATGAAGCAAGTGAGGAGTTTGTGTAGACAGGTTTGAATTTCAGAAAGGTGGCAACAGTGAGAGAAGGGGCTGGAGAGGGGCTGTGGTAAAGCATGGAGATGAAGAAGAAAGTTACTCTACTAGGTTAGATTGGAGGTGATGAGGAAAAAAAAAGAGAATGAAGAAATACTTTAGAGGCAGAAATCATAGGAGGCAGTGAATTTTGTGAAGGTTTGGGTGACTCAATGAATAAAGACTGATTTGTAAGTTTTCATTACAAAATATTAGATTCATGAAGGCAACATAAATATAGACAGGATGCCAGAAAGTAGATGTTTACATGTAGTGGATGCATGGGGGAAAAATGAGGTTTTTTTTTTTTGGCAAGGTCTTATAGGACTCCATGTGGTGGGTCTTTGTCTCACTGAGGAGGCTTTTAAAAACAGTTCTGGGGACAAGCACTTAGTGGTCATTGGCTTGTGAGGGACAATTGCAGCACCATAGGTGAATGACATCGTCATAGTCTGTGAAGTTTTCAAGTTCAGGATCATAGCTTTTCTTTGTCCTCCACAAGACTTAGGACAAAGTAGATTTTTAATAATTGCTTATTGAATAAACCTGCTGGTTCTAACCTTTTGTTTCACCTTTCTTGATGTGCCTCAGTGCTTTAAAAAATCTATAGAAGGCAAAGTTGAGGGTTTGCTGGTGGATCATTAACTATAAAGTCAGGTATTCAAACTGTCAAAATGTCTGATTCAAGTCATCAGACCTAAGGGGAACAATCTGTCCTTTTCCTGAATTAGCTATAAGTTGTAATTAACCATACAATTGCTACTTAATCATACGAGTTTGTATTAATGTCTCATGGTTAAAATGATAAAAATAATATTAGAAAGCATGTTATCATTTCAAAAACATAGCTATATTTCAATTAGTAAACATTTTTTTTCTGTGTTAGCTGAAAGATTAATATACCAGTGTATTTCATCATCGTCTTTCTTTGGCTTCTTTTCTAGAGTGATCATTTCCTATCTTTTCCTCTGCCTATATACATTTAGAAACTATGAATGAATTTTTCTTTAGGTAATTTGGTAACTGAACACAAAAAGACAAATAGGATGACATATATATTTCTTGAAATAAAGAACCAAGTGAGAACAGAAGAGGAAACCAATAAATATCCCTTTTGTACTGTTTGAGCTAAATGTGCTGTACTGATATTTCCAGTATATATGTCTCATTATATGTTCTTAAGAGGATTATTTCTCATAATTACATAATGAAAGATTTGGTAAACAGTAAAATATTTTACAAATTTTGATAAACAAATTTGGAAAAATATTTGGAAAGATAAGTCTTTAATTTTGGAGGAAAATCTCTCTCTCTTTTTTGGGGGATGGTACCAGGGATCAAACTCACGACCTCATGCTTGCCAGGCAGGTGCTGATGCTGCCGAGCTACATCCCCAGCCCTTTGGAGGAAAATCTTATTGGATCATCTCTTATTGAAAAATAGGAGATTTCTAGATTTGATTTATAACCTTTCATGGAAGAATAAAGAATTAGTTATGTTAAAATAAATGTTGTGACTTTAAACATAGAGGTATAAACAGAACTTATTAAAACTGAAAATAGAAAAAAATAAAAAAATAGAATTATAGTAATATTCCTCCCTTCTTTAAATTCTATCAGAGGTGTAAGCAAAAAACAATTATGTGTCTTTGGGTTCACGGGAGTTTTTGTCCCTGGGCCACTGCATCACAGCAGGACTTGGTGAGAAGCAGGTCTTTTTTCTTTCTTTTTTTTTGTAAAGTGGGAAATAGCCTACCTTGAAAGGATAGATAGAAAGAAGCTTG
>RJWT010021370.1:0-17615 GCA_004365215.1 Cuniculus paca | reverse complement strand
CAGCTAGGTGGCAATAGCTTGCAGGGCTGGGCTAAGGTACTTCAAAAGGCCATATATGCTTTGAATCAGCATCCACTCTATGGTACTGTGTCTCCCATAGCCAGGATTCATGGGTCCAAAAATCAAGGGGTGGAAGTAGGAATGGTACCACTCACCATTACCCCTAGTGATCCACTAGCAAAATTTTTGCTTCCGGTCCCCATGACCTTATCTTCTGCTTACTTAGAAGTTTTGGTTCCAGAGGGAGGAAGGCTTATACCAGGAAGCACAACAATGATACCATTGAACTGGAAGCTAAGACTTCCCCCTGGTCATTTTGGTCTCCTCATGCCTCTGAGGAAACAAGCTAAACAGGAAGTCACAGTGTTGTCAGGGGTGATTGACCCAGACCATCAAGGGGAAATTGGACTACTACTCCACAATGGAGGAAAGGAAGAATATATGTGGAGTGCAGGAGATCCCTTAGGGCACCTCTTAGTATTACCATGCCCTGTTATTAAAGTCAATGGTAAATTACAACAACCTAATATAGGCAGAATGACAAATGGCCCAGAGCCTTCAGGAATGACGGTATGGGTCACTCCACCAGGGAAGGAACCAAGACCTGCTGAGGTGCTTGCTGAAGGCAAAGGGAATACAGAATGGGTAGTGGAAGAAGGTAGTTCTAAACCAGCTACAACCCCGTGATCAGTTACAGAAAAGAGGATTGTAAATGTACTATGCCTCCCCTAATGTGGTTCTAATGTAGTATAATATTGATAGCCTTAACACTGACTCTTATGGACTGTTAAACTGAAATGATAATAAGTATCACCCCAGGAAAATTCACCTATTCTGGGGAGGGAATTTTCTCGTTTCCATTTGTACACAGGACAGTTATAACTTGTTAGGCATAATTACAAGTATGTATTTATATGTGGAGACTGACTTAAAGAAATGCGTCTGGTTGCCAAGTTGACAAGGGGTGGATTGTTATGGTTTGTACATTGTGTCAACTTGAGAAGTCTAGATGCTTAATTAAGAAACTCGACAGCTCTACATCCTAGGGTGTAGAGAACAAGCAATTACCATTCTAGGATGTTGTTCACTGTGTCAGTTTGGGAAGGTCAGAAGTTTAAGTGATTCAGCATGGGGCCAGGGTCCCTAGTTTGCAACATCCTTGGTTTGTAACATCCTTATCCTGTGGAAGAGGAGGGCAGGCAGATGGTTTGAGTGCTACATCCACCCCAGGGGAGTAGCTTGCATACAATAAAAGACAAAGGAGGGGGGACTGGGGGCTGCTTCTTTGGAAGAGCTCCAGTCTTCAACTTCAGCTTCGACGTCATCTCCCAGTTCTAGCACAGACTGTTCAGCTTCTGCATGGGACTCTTCAGCCTTCGTCATAGACTCTCCAGCCTGCGTTGTAGACTCTCCAGCCTGCGTCGTAGACTCTCTGGCCTGCATCGTAGACTCTTCAGTGTTCCATCGTAGACCCATCGGCTTTCTGACACGGACTTGCACAGGACACTGCAGTAAGCTCCAGCCCTCGGGCTGGACCCCCTTTAACCTCCAGCGCACAGACACCCTCTGCATGCTCCCTCCTTCAACTTTGTGGCTGACCACTATAAGCCAATCTTGTAATTTCTTATACAGTTGTCTATCTTGTGTTATATCTGTTTCTGTAGTAAATCCTGATGGATACACCTCTTAATCTACCTGAGCCTCATTTTCCCAGGTATCACAGTGAAAACACAAAATACACATAAATATTTATTCCTTTCCTGTCTTGTAGCCATGGCTGCAGCAAAGATTTTGCTTGTTTTGCTATCTTTAGAAGGAAGATTGCTGCCTCTTGGCCTAACGGGGAAATAAGAAAGCAGAAGGATGCATTATTGATGCATCAGAACATCCCCCCCCCCTTTGCCGATGTCAACCTAAGTAATCTCTCTACAGTCACCCCTACACAGTGATAAAACCTGCTTCCTCAAGGATGCTGTTTGCCTCCTTCCTCCCAGTGGGAAGCTCAGAGGGAGAGACATGTCGCACCCAGAAACCTCCTCTGGAACCTTGAACCTTTCCTGCCTCTGGCCTTTGCAGCTGTCTGCTTTTAAAAGGGATACTTCTTCCAAACCATCACCAGTGTGAACACGACAAGAAAATGACAGATTGTTCTGGAAATCCAAGAGCCATGCATTCCCAGGACTGACCATTATTAGCATCTAATATTCAATGAATATTAAATATATGCAGAAAAGAAGGGTGCCTTGTCTCATTTGTATTGGAAAATCATATTTCAAACCTCTATTTCTTAAATAATGTTTGTAGAAGCTTCACATCACAGTCACCAGGGGGCTTATTTAAAATGCAGATTTCAGATACTTATTGAATCAGAACCTCCTGAAATGAAGGCTGGAAATTTGTATTTTAACAAGCACCCAAAATGATAATTAAGAGCACTAAACTTAAAGAACCACTACTCTAAACTCTCAGATCTCTTTTTGCATTTGATTTTGGAACCATAAAATGACTAAGAGACCCAAGAAAAATTCATAGATTCCAGTGCTTGCATACCTTTTTATAGAGTGAATCATGTCACCGGATTCCATCTTCACCTAAGGGTGTACACACTGCGGATGTCACACTGATTTTTTTTAACCTGTTTTTGGTTAATCTGTCTAGATGTAAAACAAAAACTGAGCACCTTGTTATAGATTCCAAGGCTCCAGTAGAATGTTTACTTAAAGACAAGGAAAGGACTTTGTGATGAAAAGTGATTACCTCATTCCAGATACAATGGGTGTGAGAACACTTATGCATACTTCTTTGAGTTATCTAGGCTCTTTAAGTAAAACAGCATAGGGTTTGTTTTGTTTTCTTTTCTTTTGTTTTTTCTGATTTTGTGGCAGGGTCTCACTACATAGTTCAGAGTAGCTTTGAACTCACTTTGTAGCCCAGGATGGCCTCAGACTCATGGAGATCCTCCTGCTTCTGCCTCCTGAGTGCTGGGATTATAGGTGTGTACCACCAAGCAGAGCATAGAATTTAGAGAATGAGCTTGAGTAAATCATTTAAATGTTTAAAGACCATTTGCCTCATGTGCAAAGAGAATTTCTATTAGGCCCACATATTACACAGCTCATATCTGCTCACAACTCATCTATTCAGTACAGAACCTGAACATCAACACATGGTAGTATCATGACTGAATCAGTGTGAATGAATATACTGTACTGTTTGTGTGTGCCGTATGCCTGTGAGGACAGAAAGGGATTAACTCAATGTAGTGATGGAATGGAAGAATGAAATTTCATTCAGATCTGTAAAACAGGAACCTAAGAAATAGGTTGTCCAGATATCTAATCATTTGATTGAAATTACTCAAGTTCTGTAGGATAATTGAATAGTCGAAAAACATACACTCATACTGCTGCAGACACACATAAACATACAAATGGGGTAGAAGATGCTTTGGGTTCCCTGCCTATATGGTGAGCATTCTCCCTTCTGAGAAATTCCTTGATTTCTATTTCTGGACCTTCAGTTCTTCCAACCCTTTGGTAGGGCTCCATTTTCAGGTTCAAGGATGGAAAGTATAACCCATAACTTAGCTCATTCCCACCTCATCTTTTCTCTAGGGTGGATGAAGAAGATGTGACCAAGATGGACCATTCAGAGTGAAGGACCAGGTTTACACAAGGGCCCTGGGAAAGGCTCACTTTTCTGCAGAAAGATGAGCCAGGAGTTGCCCAGGGATGAAGGGGACAACTTGGAGTTGAGGTCTAGATTCCACCATGCCTGAGGCAGTCTTCTCAGTTACGTAGGGCCCTCGTCACTCACAACATCATATGATGAATACTGTGCACAATGGTACTGTGCATACAGGGATTTTAGTTATCTAGTTATCTAGTTATTTAGTTAGCTTGCATTGTATTAATACATCAAGCTGGGCTACAGTGACCATACAATTTATCTAAAACAGGATATTTTTTATAGTGGCAGGGTATTTTTGATACTTGTGTCAGGACAGAAGTATGGAGAAAGGCAAGCCAAGGTATATAGTCACCTAAACTTTGGTCAAATGGACAGATGATTATCTGAAATTATAGACTCGATATTTTTTAAAAATCAGTTTGTTTCATGCTGCACACCATCATGATGCTGACGGAACAATGTCCAACAGAAAGCATATACTCAACATTTAGTGAGTGAAAAAAATCTCAAAAACATTTCAGAATATTCTTTCATGCATTTCTTCCACAAGTTACTGTATATGTCAATCATTTCTATAGGCACTGAGATCCCTGCTGCCCTCACATTTTCATTCTTGCAGAGAAGGATCAGACAACAGACAAGTAAGTAAGTAAGCACTTTCTGGTGAAGGATGGAAAAGTAAGACAGGCATCTGGAGAAAGAAAGACATTCATCAGATGGTAGGATAAGGGACTCACTCTGAAAAGTTGACATGTGAGCTGAAACCAAGTTAACCAAGTTAAGAGCCAGAGGGATTTCCTACAGCAAAAATTAGTCCTGTCTCTGCTTCTCTGTGCTGTTTTCCATTTCATAGAATGACCCACAATGTCATATAATATTCGGGTACCCCAGAGCTGCCAGGGGACCAATCTAGAGGTGTTAAACTCTGTGAGGACAGGAAGCATAGACCCATGCTGTTATGGTTTGTGTATAGATGGCCCCCCGAGCCTCATGTAGTCATGGAAGCGACTGAATCTAATGTTTATGATTGATATGTTGTGTAGCACTGGGATTGGCGGTGTGAGTCCTGCACCCACCCAGCGGTGGAGCTGACATACAAGGTAAGGTCGGAATGGGAGCATGTTTTTTCCCTCTTTTGCATGGCTTGCTCTTGCTGCTTGCAGCTGCCATGAACAACTGCCCCTCAGCCATGCCGCACTGCCTTGGAACCAGCTAAGTATGGACTGAAACTCCCAAAACTGTAAGAAATAAACCTTTCCTTACTTCACTTTGGGTGTCAGGTATTTTGTCTCAACATTGAGAGAAAAGTAATGAAGACACATGCACAGAATAAATCTCTTGAGGACCTCAGGCTTGGAAAGGCCAGTGCATCCTGTAGTTGGAGGTAGAAACAGAGAGGGGCTTTCAAGACAAAAGGAAGTGAGGAATGGGTTTAAGATTATGGAACAGAGAAATGGTTCAATACTCTGGGATCAAGCTGTAGAATCAAACATGAGATTTGAATCCTGGTTCTGTAGCTATGCAACCTTGAACATACTCTTTGTAAGAGTCATTGTCCTAACTGTAAGATTAGGAAGCCAATATTAGTATCCCAATACATGTATTCAAGTCTAAGTACAGTACCTGAAAAAGCAGTTAAGTGTTCAGTAAGTATTAGCTACTATTAGACAGTAAGAAGAGACAACAAATATGTTCAAGAATACAAAGAGAAATGGGAAAGTGGCTTCCCCTCAGGAATCTCATAAAGGGCTCACTGAATGAGAGTTCTCCAATATCCCCTTCGAGACTGCCAGTTCTCTGTAAGCTCGACTGCGCTATCCTGCCTCAAAATCAAAGAATGATACTGCTTTTCAGTTCTCAGGAAAAAATAGTTTAAAATCACTTTTTTTCAGTTTTAAGTTTTCTTCCCAGATACATCTTTCTTAGATTTTAGACATCTGCTACCTAAAGTACTGGCAGATGAAAAATAAGTGAACAAGCAGCAGACAAATATTACCAGAAAAATTCAGAAACAGCCGGTCATGTAGACCAACAGCTTGTTCTTTTCGTGGTCAAGTGTACTTGAGGTTGTGGTTTTCACTTTATACACAGATTGTCATATTGTCAGGAAGTGCAAGTATTCCTTTGACAGTCCCAGAGTTAATTATATCAGTATTTCATGGTTCTCTTAAAGAGTTCCGTGCCTCCCAAATGCTCCGCCTCCTAAAGAAGTTGAGACTCGCTCTATAGAAAAGTTTAAAGCCTTTCATAGGCAGTTCCTAATTCATCCTAGAACTTCAGAACGTGCAGGTAGATGTGAAAGTGGAAAAAAAAGGGGGGGGGAGAGACTAAGATACTTCTATCTTCTTAAAGAAGAAAGCAAAACCCAGGAAATCAGGAAATGATTGGCGATTTGCCCAAGGTCACTCAGGAAGCTGACAAAAACACAAAGACCAACAATGGCATTTTGGGATGTAATAGCTGATACAGGCCTCTGTAGTGTGCATAAAAATCATCCCCAGGGCAATGATAAAGAAACAAGATGATTCAAGATCTCTGACTGCAACATATTCTGTGGTTTCTGGTCCCAGAGGCACGATAACTAAAAGAGTCTCAAAGCAGCAGGAAGGAAGTGTCTTAGCCTCTTTAACGAGTGGCACCCAGGCAGCTGCTGACTCGCCCTCTGACTCCACCAATCTGCCTGCATCTTTGATCACACTAGAAAGTCCTCTGTCAACCATGAGTGGGGGCAACCTCGAGGGTTATTTACTCCATGGAGACTTTGACTGGCTCCTTCGCTACTCTGAAGGTCTTTGGTGATGGTTTTCACCTGCTTGTAGAAGACAGGATCCTATGAAAATATCTTAGTAGTCCATGTATTATTTTTTAATGACTGTCATAACCCTTCATCCATAATTCCATAATCAAAAAACCCTGAAAATTAAGTGCTAATGTGCAAGTTTAGTCCTGAAGCATATTTGACCACAATACAAGACTCTGCCCCTTTGTTTCACTCTTCTCAGCTACATGTGTCTCTGCTGATAGCTAATGTCTTTGCTACATTGTGAAGCTTTTGCAGCATTTAACTGAAGCCTGGAAATGTCAAATAAAAAGTCAAGATGCCCCCTGAATGACAGAGACAATAAGAGAAAGAAGCATTACTTTTACGAACAGCATAGAAAGAGGAGTTATTGAATAAATACTGGTGAGTCTCTGAGACCGTCTTACCACAGAATACAATGTGGAAACATCTACCATATACCATTTAGTAAAACTAAAAGACAATTCATTCTTTTATAGTAACAAAAATAACCAAAACCTAAAGAAAAATGAGTGAAATGTTGCACTGGGAAAATATTAATATCTCAATTTGGGGTTTATTGGAATTGAAAACAGTAAAGAGAAGGTATGTTATTGGTCTGTTTGCCCTTAGTGAAACTTGGAGCAGCTAGTAGCTAGGCTACTCTGCTAAGATGTGAACAGAAAAGATGAGTATCAATATTCAGAAAGCTCACTGAAGAAACTTAACAAGTATTATGGTTTAAATATTTGAAAATCGGTGCAGAAAATGTTTCTGTTAATCATGAAGCAGCTGAGCGCTGCATGTATAAACGTACTAGGCTCCTATGTAATGAAAACCTTAATCCTGAACAAATTTGCAAATGCTGATGCAACAGCCCTACCTGCGTGGTGTGCTCCTAAAGTCACAGCAATGGCTGAGGAGAGAACCCCAGTACGTGCTAAGGACTCAGAGTCCTGGGTGACTTCCCTTAGATGTCAGGGTTCTACAGGAGAGAGTCAGTCGACAACGATGGGCAAGCACCAAGAGTCTGACATTTAAATTGTGTGAAACCTATCTATCATTGTTAAGCAAGCAAGAAAGTGAATGAGCAAATAAATACCTGTTGACAGATTCAACACTCACTTTGCACCCACAGTTCTCAAGTCATGCAGGTGAACTGGGCTGGAAAAAAACTAGTTATTCACGACCACTCTTTTATACATCCTTCTTCTAAAAAGTTTAGGGAAAAAATATAATTTACTCTACGGAAGGCAAGCAAAAACTTCTCTCTCGCTCTCTCTCCCTCTAACTTTAACTGCAGTTATCAGAGGCCCCAACAATATCAGACATGCTTAAGGAATTGAGGATTCTGTTCCTCGGTAGCTAATACTTGTAAAGTTGCTGATTCACAAATGCTTGACACAGGCTTGAGACTGTAGAGACATTTGGGAAAGAACCTGAAGATGAAGACTTTGAAGGTTTCATCAGTAGTAAGAACAAGGTCCTTCCAAATCTGATGGATGATGATAAAACTTCACACCCACATATAAACCAGTTAGAAGCTGGCATAGAAGTGCTGAACACTAACACAATTGTCCACACCTAGAGTGATGGAAAAATTGCAGAAATGGTGTTGAACATGATGACAATGATGTGGACATTGTGAACAGAGATGAAAAATTCACTCAGATGGCAGATAAACAAACGTGCTAGGAATAAGGCTTCAGCTCAAAAGGGAATGAAGAATTCCCCATGCCTGTACCTCTATACCTCTTCCTGACTATCAGCTTCGTGCAGATCCAAGAGGTGGGATTTTATCTTGCAGGTTGTAACCATTAACCATGATAAGTCAACTTGGCTGGATTAAGAAACACCTAGCAGATTAGGAAAACACACTCTGAGTGTGTACACGGGGCAGAGATGACTGATGCATAGGCCAGAAAACTGAGAGAAGACCCACCTTGGTTATAGGTGATACGATACAAAAGCTTGTACCCTGGATGAAGTAAAAGGGAAAGATGTGGGAATTCACGGAGCTTTTTAGAAGCTTCATTTTACCTGAGCAGGTGTTGTCTTCAGTCTTTCAATGGAGACTCACACCCACAACTCTCCAGGGAGCTTCCAGGGCTTCAAGTTTGGACTGGAGCCACATCCTCTATCCCTCTCGTTTTATGGGTCCCACAACTGTCCAGCACGCACCTGGCAACTATGAACTCTCCCACTTCTGATCCTGTAAGCCAATAAACCCCCTTGCATAATTACATATAGTATATAATGTTAGATATATTTATATGTATAATACTGTTGTATAATTATATTGGTCACTGTTCTCTAGTGAACCAAAACCAATACATGGCCATTTGAAAGTGCACTTAAATTTCAAGTTATCACTATTGATTCAATTTGTTTCTGTAATTTTATAAGACACACCTGCAAAAATGGGAGGGAATATGAGGCATAGGATGAGGAAGGTAGACCAGAAAACTCACTAAGGAGAGGAATACAGCATAAAAGACAATGGCACATTTTCTTGAAACACACTGCCTGAGTTTGAATCCTGAGTGGTTAGCTTGCTTGCTATCTGACCTTTCACAAATTACTTTACCTCTTTGGATCACCTTTCTTTATTTGTTAAATGAGAGTAATAATGAGGACTAGCTTCCCGGGTTTTTGTGAGGGTTGGTGAGTTAATACAGTCACAGTTGAAAATACCATGAATGTTTAGGTAAAGGACACATTACCATTAATCCCTCCTAAAATACCCTACTTCACTTTGAACATACTTATGCCATCATATTGCCACTTTATTTGGGGTGGTGGTGATACCAGGAATCGAACTCAGAATCTGGTGCTTGCCAGGCAGGCGCTGCACTGCTGAGCTGTATCCCCAGCACTTGCTGCTTTCTGAAACAGTTCCAGAAGTCATCTTGCATGACTGTGTTTACAGGGTGTGATCAAAACTACAGTGAATGTTGCTACCTAGTGCCATTCAAAGCAGGCCATAAAAATACTATGGTGTGTTCTCATCTATGTTATTCGCTGGATCTGGCTCCGAGTGACTTCTGGCTCTTCCTCAAAGTCAAAATGACCATGAAAGGTTAATGTTTTGAACCAGTTCAGGACATCAAAGGCAGCCACAACAGCACAACGAAAGACACCCATGAACAAGACTTCCAGAACTGCTTCAGTGACAAGAGAGATGGACTAAGTATGTTAGAAGTGAGGTTGAATAATGGCAATGTGCATTTTGCTGTGATGATTTTTTATTTAAATGCACATCATATTTTTTATCATACCTGATATGTTTAAATCACTGAGGATGGTGCCTGGCAAGTAGCAAACACTACAGAAGTGATAACTGTTATTATTAGACCCTTGAAAATGTGACGTAAGAAACTGCTTCACACATAGGACAGACATCCAAAGTATTAGGACAAAAATTAATAAGCGGATGGCTGCTACTTCACCTTCCAACACTATTGTGTATAAACTTATATTCAGTTATTAGCAATAATCAAGCTAAGTTTCTATTCGTTTTTGTCTCTATGCTCATCTCAATTTACATAACTCAGTGACTATGAACATGAACCCCCAAAAACCAGTTAATATAAAAATATTTTAAAATGATAATATAATGTATGTAAGTGTATAAAAATAGTCATCCATCAGTCATTACTGGTAGGAGTACAAATTGATAGAGAATTCCTTTGTTCAAGCTTATGAAATGCAATAATCAGAAACACAGATATTCATGCATAAGATTGAATCTAGACCCATATATCTCACCACATACTAAGCTAAAATCAAAATAGATAAAGATGTAAATGTTAAAACTGAAACACTTAATATTCTGGAAGATAAATTAGGTAAAACTCTTGAAGACATAGACACAGACAAGGACTCTGCACAGCCTGAAATGCACAAGAAATAACATCAAAAATCAACAAATGGGATTATATCAAATTTAAAACCTTCTGCATAGCAAAGGAAATAATCACTATGAAGAGACAACCCACAGTGTGAGAAAAAAAAATTTTGCCAGCTATTCCTTAGATTGTTGACTGGTATCTAGATTATACAAAAAAAACTGAAAAAAAAATTAGACACCACCCAAATAAAAGAGACAATCAAAAAATAGGCAACTGAAATGAATAGATCCTTCTCAGAAAAAGAAGTATCCAATGGTCAAAAAGTATGTGAAAAAATATTCAGCATCTCTGGCTATTAGAGAAATGTAAATTAAAATCACACTGAAATTCCATCCTACTCCAGTAAGAAAGGTTTTCATCAAAAAATCAAATAATAATAAATGCTGGTGGGGGAAAAGGAACCCTTACACATTGTTGGTAGGAATGTGAACTAGGACAACCATTATGGAAATCAGTATGGAGAGTCCTCAAAACACTAAAACTAGAAATTCTATTTGACCTAGCTGTTCTCCTTCTAGGCACAGTGCCTTCCCAAAAGAGTTACAGATATCCAATCACAGTGAAACATGCATACCCATGTTTATAACACCTCAATTCATAGTAGTTAAATTTTGGAAGTGGCCTGTATATCCACCAATGGATGAACAGATAAAGAAGATATTGTGTTTGTATACAATAGAGTACTACCCTGCCATAAAGAAGGACAAATTTGAGTCATTTGTCAGAAAATGGATGTGGCTTAAGACCATTATATTAAGTGAAATAAATCAGACACATAAGCTTAAATATTACCTGGTTTTTCTTACAAAAGAAACTCAAAATATAAATAAATGGCAAAATGAAAGATAGATAATAGGAAATTGGGAGATAAATCTTTTGCAAAAGGGAAGTGCACCAAGAGATGGAGAAGGAGGGAGAAGAGGGGAAGGGAATGAAAATTACATACACATGTCAACTGCCCACAAGGGTTGTCATTATGTGCTGCAAACATGTGTTAATAAACATAAAAATTGAAAATAAAAATAAATGTTCACTTCCTAGGAAGATATGAGAGAGGAGTCCTGCTAGAGCCTGAGGGTTACTATTTATTGAATCTCTGCATTTACTAAGCATTGGTAAGAATGCTCTGTACTCATCTTACTACTGATAAATCAAAAAAAAAACCTATAAGGGAGGTTTTATTATCTGCATTTCCAAGATAAGTGAACAGGAATACACAGTGGCTGACCTACTTCCCATAATCATATCACTGGTAAGTGAAAGAGCCTGAAAACTTGAATCCAAGTCTGTTTGCTACTAAAGTTGTATATTTTCTAACATGTCATTCTGCTCTCTGACCTACTAGGTACTTTCTAGTTACTGCTATCATCCCAACTTTTTCACTCTTCAATGACTCCAAGGCTACCCACCAATTGCCTTGTGTCCCCACCACCCAGCTAGCTGAAAGTTAACTCCTTAAAGAACTCTCAGATCAGGGCACATGGGTTGTTGGGAGGCTGGTTTGCCTGTTTCCTCAACCCCATTGCTTCCCTCTCCTCCCCTGCTCTGATCCCTGCAAATCACACTTCCTCACATCTCTTCACCACCAGGTACTCAGTCATTGTGGCACAGTGGAAGACACTAGCACAACATCTTAGAGTATATGAGGGAAGCAGTCAAGGTCAAGATTCTTCTCCTTCAATTCCAGAGGTGATTTCTACCTGGCTGCACTCCTGCTTAGCCCAGCTTCCTCCCAGCAACCCCCCTGCTATGGCCCCAGTTCTCCTGGCTGGCCACTCCTCCAACATTACAGGTCTTTCTGGGTGGCACCACTCCTGGGCTCTAATCATACGCTTTCCTCTTTTGGTCTCAGACCTAGAATAATCAGACATCCTACAGTTATGAAGCTGATTCATCTCCCCTTCTTACCTCCCATTCTCACACCTCTCAGATTGCCCAACCCACAACCCCAAATTATCTGCCATGGTCCTATTTTCCTGGCTGGCCACAGACTGGTGCAGAAGGACAGTTGTGGCATAAGGAAGTTTCTAAAATTCTGACAGATTTTCCTGGAAACTAGAACTGATGTTAAGGAAGGCAGAGCACTGGATTAGGAATCCAGAATCTGGGTTCGACTACCTACACCTAACTAGCTACAGTGACTTCCTCGGGTCCCTCTCTGGCTCTCACTTCTTTATCTAGCAAGTGGAAACACTGATTTGCTGTAGGCCTAGGAGGCTCCAGTTTCTTACGCTAAGCTTGTAGCTTTCAGAGGCATCACTGCACTCTTCCAAGCCAGACCTTCACAGACCTCATTAGCTTCATCAGACCTACACATGAGTTCATCACTGGCACTTTCTCCACCCACCCTCAAGGCTGCAGAACAATGGTGCTGTGGACCCCAGCATCCATAACCAAAGTAGTGTTGCTCTTGTCATTCTCTTTCTGCCTCAAAGCAGGGGCTATCATACCTGGTGCACCCACTTACTCCCTGCTCCTGTCCTCAGTCTGCTTCTTCGTGGAAAGAGATGCTCCATTGCTGGGAAGTTTCTCTGCTCATTGTGGATTATGAAACAACCATCAAGCCAGCAGCAGCCATGCAGGCTGGGAGGAGAACCAAGAAGTCAACCCCCCCATGAGCCAGCAGCAGTCATGAGCCAGGAGGAGAACCAAGATCCCAACTCACACCCTCCTGTGAGCCAGCCAGTGCACAGGCTGGGAGACAAAAAGAGTGCCATCATCCCGCACCCCATAAGCAACTGGCTGATTTGGGAGAACATGGGCTGAGGTGATAGTATCTGAAGTAAAAAACAATTTAATGCTTGCATCCTTTGATTGACTTTGCAGGCCTAAAGCTGGTAGTCTGAGCATCTATTTAGAGGATAACACTATGCAATATAGCAATGATGAGGGATTTCCTTCTGTCTTGTTTTTGAAATCCAATATTGTTCTCACTGTTATATTTTGTTCCATTTTATTGTTTTGTTTTGTTCCCTTTAAAATAAAAAATAAAAGTAAAAACATGAAACAACCATCACATGTGTTATGATTCAGTAGCCTCTGGGAACAGTGGGAATTACTGCCTTTTCTCTCTGAAGATCTTTCACTATGAATGCCACTTGCCAGCCATGATAATCAGCAGGAACAGCTCTCATAGCTCACTCAGAAGTACATTGATCACAATATTAAAGGCAGTTCCTCCCCGCTCAGCACCACGCACATGAAATTTTAATTGATTTTTTTATGCAGATTCTGTCAGCTTCACTACAGCCACAATTTTTAAGCCACACTTTGGTTCCCCGTGATCTTCCCACAAGCCCTCTGGGTGAGCCCCAGCAGCTGCTGGAAAGCCAAGACGTGGATCTTGGTTGAATGGACTCCAGAAGAACCTAGCCCATTGTATTCTGTAAACTAAACACTTCGTGTGTAAAGATAAATCCCTCTTTTTCTGCCCAATCTGACATTTCAAATTAAACTACGAGGTAGATGAAGAAACCTTAAAATATTGTATATTTCTTCATAAAAATCGAGTCAAAGAAATCACTTTTTTGAAACTTGGCTACTGGCTCCTGGGGACTGATATTCAGCCCGAGGACAACTTCATCACCCCACCTGTGCATGGCAAGAAACACAAATCCCTCACCAAGAAAGACCAGAGCTCCTCCCTTTCCACTTTCTCAGTCATGGGTGCACAGAGGAGCCATGAGGCTTTCAGACAGCCCAGCCTGGTGGTGAGCACACCTGGTTCTGAGTTCCCAGCAGCTCTGCTGCTGAGGGCCATGCTCACCAAGGGAATTTGTTCCACTCTCCAACCTCATTTTTAAGTTTGCAAAAGACAATATCAAACATCTCCTGGCCAGGCTTCCCATGGGGGTAAATGAGATGTGGAAACTGACCTGTGAGAACTAACAGGATAAGTTTCAAAAAGTCCAGGGCTGTGTCAAGTATGTGCAAACTCCCGAGCTCTTTGCAGAGCCTCTGTGAGGTAGATGCGGCTGTCCCATTTCACAGAAGGGAAATTTTAGGCTTCAAGAAGTTGAATCCCTTGCCCAAAGTTCTACATTTGCTGAAGAACCAAGAAGGCCCTACAGCAGATCTGAGTGACTGACCTCATCCACAGTGTTTTCCATCTTATGCCTTATGCCTCCTCTTCCCATTGTCAACAGCACCAATCCCTATACTGGTGCTTCTTCAAGGGCAGGGACAAGGGTTTTGCTCTCCATTCCATCCCCAGTACTCAGAACTGTCTGGCACAGAGTCGGCCTCAGTAAACATTGCTTGAATGAATGAATGACTGAATGAATACAAAAGCGACCTGAGTTTAGATTAATGCAGTACAACATTTCTAAACCTTCTCACCAACCTCTATTAGTGAAATGCTTCTTATTAATTTCTTCCCATGGGCCTCATGCTTTGAAAAATTTAGTCTTCCAAGTGGAGACTAATGACAAATAGGGTTTTCCTATGTTTAATTAATCAAAGATAGATAAATCGCTAACCAGAACTTTTAATCAGCGTGAAATGCAGGCATACTGCAACCAGCATGAGTTGTTGAATTCCAGGCTAAACCAAATGCAAAGTCCTGTTATCTTAGGTGCTCTTGCTTACAGGAAAATGCACAAAACTCCACAATTCACCTCTGAACCTGTGTACAGATCGGAGACCCAGCTCAGGGACCACTCCCCCCAATATGAATCAGGTCAAACACCAGAGTGACATCGTAGAGAAGGCCTGAATTTCAGTGTCAGCCAGTAATTAACACCCATATCTGGTCTAAATTATTTTTGAAAACCCATCAAGGCCAAGAGAGGTGTAACCCCAGCACTTGGGAAGCTGAGGCAGGAGGATTGCCTCAGGTTGAAGGCCAGCCTGGGCTATATGGTGAGACCCTGTCTCAAAAATACAAAAAAAAAAAATCCGTGTAGTCAGGGTTTACAAAGGAAAACCTTTAATACAGGACACATAGTTTATAAGATTTTTTTTTATTTTAAAGAGAATAAAACAAAACAAAATAAAACAGAACAAAACAGATCAGAACAGAGCAATGCAAGCAATACAGGACTTCAAAACCAGACAACAGGAAAGCAACAGTGGCTACCATAGTGTCTCTTGGTTTCCTCAAAATAGTTGTCCATACCTTCACATACAACAAATTCAAACAAAACAAAATAGTATAAAACCGATCAGAGCAAAAGAATGAAAGCATTACAGGTCTTCAAAACCAGGCAATAGGAAATCAACAATGGCTACCATAAAGTCTCTTGTTTTCTTCAAAATAGCTGTCCATACCTTCTCACATGTTTGAATCAAATAATAGAAAACAGACTAAAACCAATCAAATCAAAGAATAACAGCATTATTGGACTTCAAAACATGATGATAAGAAATCAGCAACTGCTACCAAAATGTCTCGTTTTCTTCAAAGTAGCTGTTCATACCATCACACATAATAAAATCAGTTCTTGTAAATTCTTTCGGAGTAGTTCTAGGCATGTATAAACCCATACATGTACATCTATTCTTTCTGTGTTAGAGGGAATAACAAAACAAAATGCAAGAAAAACAAGAAACAAAAGAGACAACTAAATAACAGAAAGCCCAAAACAATAACAATATAGGCTTTCAAAACAAGGTGGTAGGAAAAAAAAAAAAAAAAGCAAGGTGGTAGGAGCATGATGAAGATTGTTATTTTATACAGTTATCTTCAAAAGAGTTACTCAGATTATCAGATACAGACTCGCAAAATTGATCTAATCCTATGTATAACATTATTTTATAATATTCACCCAAAGAGTCAAAGAGTGTGGGAGATCTGTCCACATACTAGAGACCCAAAGAATCCAGCTGAGGGCCTGGATCCCACAGCAATGTCCTACACGAGTCCAAGTGGAGGCCTAGAGCCTATGACAATGTCTCATGCAAGTCTGTTGCACAGATCTGTACTGGGAAGGCCCACAAGTCAGTGGTGGAAGCTAGAAAGTCTGTGCTAGCTGGGTGAAGGATCTGTGCAGCAGGCTGAGGGATCTGCACTGGAGCCAGGAAGCGACACTCAAAGTAAGGAGCAGAGCTCTCCCGAAGAGAACAGCAGCCATCCTGAGTGACAGTGAGGACCTGAGCTGAGTTCACACAGGAAAGTCAGCATTCAAGCCTCTCCAGGGGAATCAACAGTGCACCATCTTCCCCTCAAGTTTTTGTTGTTGTTGCTTTGTTTTGTTTTTTGTGTGTGTGTGTGTTGTTGGTGACAATCCTCAGGTGGGCCCTCCATACCCAGCACCACGCTGGTTCAGTTCAGCTGGGTGTTACAAATTGACCATTAGTTAATCCACTGCAAACTCCATCCAATCCCTCAGATTCTGTATCTAAAGTCTTCCATAGTAATGCATCTATGAATCTGTAGTGTTGTTCAGCACCATGAGCAAGCCACAATTGAATGCATGGCATACAACTGTACATAATTAAATATTATACATATATATATATATATATATATATATCAATATACAATTGAATTAGCAAGTTAAATGAGCCAGTGTGACTTTCTCATGTTTTTAATATATACAAAATTATATATATTGACTATTTGTTATAAAGAATATTAAATAAATGCTATTGTACCATCAACCAGCTTTAAGAAATTAGATGTTACCAAGAATTTTGAATTTTCGTTTTCTCCCTGCTAGTATTCCTACGGCTGCTCTCCCTGGGTTAACATCTCACATTTTGCTTTGCTCTTCAATTTTACCTTGTGTGTTTGAATTACTAAACAAGGTATCACTTAGTTTTCTTTGGATTTGGGCCATTGTAGGAATAATATCATATGGCTTATATTTTTGTGTGGTTCACTTTTTTGCTGAATGTTATGTTTGTAACTATATACATGCAGTTGTAGTTCATTCATATTCATTGCTCTGTAGGAAGTCATTTTTCAACTTAAGGTATTCCTTTCCTAAAATTAATTATTTTTATCTAATTTAACCACGTAATGCAAATGCATTGTGATAGATAACTAACTGCTGCAACCAACAACCCGAAATCTCAATGGTGTTAACAAAATGGACAGTTTTATTTTCTGCTCACATCACAGTTCCATACAAAGGTTGACATCTCTCCAAGAAACAACTCAGGAATCCAAGTTCCTCCTCTCCTGTGACACCAACATCTTTTAACACTGGCCTGTGGCTGGCCATGAAAAGCAAAGAGAGAACAGATCTTTCAAGGTTCAAGGGAGGCTGAAATATTCCTGCTTTGTGCTCAGG